>PISX010012014.1:0-62377 GCA_004024625.1 Mellivora capensis | reverse complement strand
TTTGACAAAGTACAGCATCCCTTCCTGATCAAAACTCTTCAAAGTGTTGGGATAGAGGGCACATACCTCAATATTATCAAAGCCATCTATGAAAAACCCACCGCAAATATCATTCTCAATGGAGAAAAACTGAAAGCTTTTCCGTTAAGGTCAGGAACACGGCAGGGATGTCCATTATCACCACTGCTATTCAACATAGAGAAACCGTTTTTATCTTGGGTTTTTCAGTTTTCTGTTTTTGGTTTCAGTTTTCCTGATGGACACTAGGTGGCACTATGGAGATTTGTTAGTCAAAGAATTATGTACTACTTTTTGCTATAGTCTGTATTTCTGTTAGTAATTTAATTTCTCCTATTTTGTAACCATTAGTTTATGTTTATTTTATTGTTGGTTCATATAGGACTGTCAGTATTTGGAATTCAAGAAATTCATCCTCTTAACAGATTTTTTAAAATACTAGCAATGTAAATCTTTGTTTTATTCAATATTTACTCCTTATCAAAGTGGTCAGCTATCAGTTATACTAACTCATGAAATCTTTCCAGGAAATGGTGAAACAGAAGGTGAAACGTCAGTTGACGAAACAGCAAAAATCAGCTATCAGACGTCGATTGCAAAAAGGAGAAGCAAATATATTTACAAAACAACGAAGAGAAAACATGCAAAATATTAAGTCAAGCTTAGAAGCTGCCAACTTTTGGGGAGAGTAATATATTTAAGATCTTAAATATTTTTCAAAAAGTTATTAGGATCTCCTTTTAAGCCGCCTGTAGTCTTTTCTAGACCAAGACAGATATATAAATAGATAAATAAACTCTTTTTCTTCTATTAATTTGACCCATTTAGTACGTGTCTTCCAAAGAATAATTATAGTAATTCTGCTAAAGCAATCTAATTCTTCCAAGTATTTTAGGTGACTGGTACATCTGCCAAAATTTGTTTTTTGTTTTTTGTTTTTGTTTTAAGATTTTATTTATTTATTTGACAGACAGAGATTACAAGTAGGCAAGAGAGGCAGGCAGGGAGAGAGAGGAGGAAGCAGGCTCTCTGCGGAACAGAGAGCCCAATGTGGGGCTCAATCCTGGGATCATGACCTGAGCCAAAAGCTGAGGCTCAAAATTTGTTTTTCAAAATAATCTTTATTGGGAATATTTGGGTATTTAGAAAAAATATACTATTTTTGTTGCTTTTTGTTCTAACTACTTTGTAGGGTTGTTTTGAGGGTTACATAAGGTAATGCACAGAAAGCACTTAGAATAATGCCAGGCACCTTATAAACATTCCTTAAAGTGTAGCCATTAGAATGAAATTGTAACGATGTTTATCTTTCTGCTGTTCTAATGATTTGGTTGCATTCCATTTAACCACTAGAAGAATTTACTGTAATCTATTATTTTTTAGTTTCCAGTATTAAGGATCAGCCACGTAATGCATAATTTTATTTTCTGCTTTTTAAATTGGTAATGTGGTCGTGAGAACAAAAATGGTCTCACCAAAGTTTCCACATTTGCCAGTTTTTATGTAGGCCTAAGCAGAAGAGTTAAGTGTGTGAGGAAGTAGGATGAGGAATGAAAACTTAGCTGGGTGGGTCCTAAACATTAAAGAAATATTTGACAGTAGCAAATACTTAGTACAGGAAAGAAAGAAAATACATAAGACATGGTTCCTCCCTCACAGACTTTATGATCCACTGAGATGTGAAGATGGGTGCTAAAGCATGTGTACCTGATGATGAATTCAAGTCTCCTCAACATTGCCCAGTGGGCCAAAAGGGGGCATCGCCTATGCTGAAAAATGGCCACTAGATGGCAGTGTCACTCCACCGTCACCTGGCAAACTATCCTAAAATTACTTGGATCTGTGATAAAAATAACGGATTTATTTCCAAGAATGATAAAGACAGCAGATTCCCTTTCACCTTTGTAAAACTCATTCTACTATTTGCAAGGCCTATCATCTAATAAATTACCTTTAATAATGGAGATGCAAGAAAATGTCTAATTCAATTCCTCTAAAAATTATATTAATTTGGGAAGTGTTTACCTAGCTTTGAATTTTAGGTGTGCCGTTAAAGCATTTACTAAATAAATCTATTTTAAAGCATTTTAATAGCATGAAATGGTATTGAAGGCCGCTAAATAGAACCATAGAATATTTATCTTGGAATACATACTATAGTTAGAATGTCAAAGGTAAACTAGGAATAAAACTATATGACTTCACCCTCAGTTTTACTGAGTTGATGGAGTCTACTTTTGGGTACCTACTACATAAAAAACATGCTGCTACTTAAGGAACATCGAAGGCAAGTAAACATAGTTCTTAATAGCTTGAGAATTCCTGTGGTTTTCAGAACAAATTAGTCAAATGCACAAATCTAAACAAATGACCCAGTGTGTAATCACGACAATTTCTAAAAGATGTTTTTGAGTAGCCATCAATTAGAGTCAGTTTGCCTTATCAGCATGTAACCTTCATGTTTTAAAACATCCATACTGAATAATGAGCAAAAATAAAATAGAAGTACTCTACTAATACAGTCAAGACATGTACTGTGATTGCTATTAAAACACTTTTGAGTTTGGGAGTTCCAAATTTAAATACTGGTTCTACCATTTCCCAAACTTAAAGTGCCTTCTGTAGCCTGTCTAACCTCACTTTTTTGATTTGTAAAATAAGGACATTTAATAGTGCCTGTCTTAGAGTTATTGTAAAAATTAAATAACACCTGTAAGGAGTGCAGCACAGTGCCTGATAATGTGCTGTGTGTTAGGAAGTACTGCTCAAATGATTTCAGGTTACCAAAAGAAGGATTCCTGAGAAATCTTCCCTATTTCCAAGGTCATTGAATTTTGACCATGAACCTTTCAGTGTTGTTTTATCTAGATGCACAAATGCATTGCTTGTAGGCTTTCATTCTCTACTTGTTACTCCTATTAAATAGTTTTTCCTACATGATAATGCAGTTTATACTTGTTTTAAATAACTGTGATATTGCTAGCCATTGATCTGTTCTTTGGTGCATAGCTGGCTGGCTGTCTTTAAAAAGCTTTCTCTAGAACCCTGTAGATCTTTACAGGGTACTAAGCAGAAGATAATCCCTCTTTTAGTCATATACTCAATAAATTTTAAGAAAAAAAAACAAGAGTTACCTAATTAAAGAACTTTCCATGTAAACCTGCTGCCTTAGAAGTTTATCAGACACTTCCACAATGTGGAGGGATGAGTTTATCAGGTTCTCAGGGAAGGCACTACCCTTAGGTATAGATATTTTCAAGTCACATGCAATATTCTGGGTGGTTAAGGTTCACCATCTCCACTGTTCTTCATCTCTCTTCAGAACATCTCCATAGAGAGCATCAGACCATATCTTAGTTTGACCTTGATTTGCTGTATGAAGGTCTCAACCATCCTATGCAACTGTAGAAGGCTGGGAATGAGGTAAAGTTCATAATGTGACTTACACAGTTGTTTTATAGCTGGAAGTGTGGAAATAACTCCAAAGTCTACAACACTTGGAGTGAGTGACTAATACTGTTATATTTTAAATATAATTTTTCTTTTACTTTAATATTATAAATAATGACATTAACATTAGCATTTTATATACCATTTACAATCAGATTATTGTAGCTTAACTCATAAACAGGAGTATGCCTCATAACAAAAATATATTACTTGGAATATTTGTCATGATATATGCTTCCATTAAAAAAAGTAACCACTTGAATGAATCAAAAAAAATGCTTACTATAACTGCTGTGGATAGAGGTTTGGCTTACATGAGGAAAAAAAATACAATGTTCAGATAAGTTTTGCAAATGCTTGATGTTGTCTAAAGATATTAGGGGAGTATACAGATTTCTAAAATAAAATTTTTTGTTGACTGAAGGCCTCCGCTGTGTTTGGGGAGACAAAAATAAACATGCAACAATTACATGATGGTACAAAGTAGACTGTACTAAAGAGCCTGGTATCACTGATTTCATGCTGAGGAACTTCAAAGACAGTGGATAAGTGAAAGGCTAGAGTAATTTGGTGAGTCATGGGGAAGACGGATTTGTTTGAATAAGTAGACTGAAAAATACCTTACGAATAGTAATAGCAAAAGATGAATATAATATGCTATAGTTGGAAAGGGGATATTAGGCAGCAAAGGTCCAAATTAAAGATGATTTTGAAAATTTTTATGGAATTAACTCGATGTATTGCAAAAGGAGCAATTGTAGATTTTGAGCACTGTAGTGATTTGATTTTAGAGGTGTTGGGAGGTTGCTTCGCTGGCTCAGTTGGTAAATCATGCAAGTTTTATTTTTTTACAGATTTATTTATTTGAGAGAGAGAGAAAGCATGCACACACATGCACACATGAGACGGCAGGGCGGGAGTGGGGGAACAGTGGGGGAGAGAGAAGCAGCCTCACCACTGAGCAGGGAGCCTTGCAAGGCACAGGATCTATCCCAGGATCCTGGCATCAAGATCCTAAGCTGAAGGCAGACATTTAACTGAGGTATCCCAATCATGTGACTCTTGATCTTAGGGTCATAAATTCCAGCCCCATGTTGGGGTAGACATATTTTTAAAATTAAAAATTTTTTAAAATTTAAAAAATAATAAAGGGGAAGGGAGAACTAAGGGAACTTTGTCAATGTTAGACAATTTTTTGGAAGAAATCTAACAGAAGCTAAAATATTGCACAGTCAGCTTAAGTATTAAGATTAAGAAAATCTGGGATAGAATCCTATTATACTAGAGGTATAGAGATTCTTGATTACCTTATTTTTATTTTAGAGATGGGAAAGCATTTTTAGATGTAAAATTACTTGCCCAAGGTCACTTGGAGTAAATAGGGTTGGGAATGAATGGGAGGAAAAGATGGGATTGAGATATAACCAGAAAAGCAAAAGGTAGAAGAAGCAAAGTACTCAAGTGGTTTAGAACTGCAAAGTCACCAAGGTCCACAAGCTTTGACTTGTCTTCCTGGTATGGAGATATGAGAGCAGACAGTCCCTTACAACCAGGACAAGGTTTTGAGTCCTATCCCCCACAAAATTTCCTCCCTTTTTAGAAAACAGGTTTTTATTTGTTTTTTCCATGATAAACCTTTCATTTTTCTCACAAGTCCAAGAAAACCCATCTCAATAGACTGAAGCCCTGAGTGGAACACTTCTGGTTTTTCATGGCAGGGTGGGAGGGGAGTAGGGTGGTAGGGTGGGGAGTAGTACTTTTTTCTTTGATCTTAAGGCTACTGAGGTACCTGGAGAAGATGAGAAGAATATATTATTCTCTAACTTGGTCTTGATGTAGTTTTCATTTTGTGGAAAAATGGGGCCCTTTCTGTATATACAGTTTTCTATTTCCTTTAAACAATTTTTTGAAAATAAATATTTCTTTTGTGTCAACAGGATGCATGCTAAGTGCAGTACAGTACTCTCGTAGTTAACTGTATAGGAAGTGAAATGGAAATTATAGTTTACAGTGTGAAATGGATGGGCACAAGGCTTTTATCTTAATGTAAGCTATCCATAAATACAGCCTGAATTGAATTAAGAGTATACTAATGATGCAATCTTTACAGGAACCTTCATCTAAAATATATGGAGCTATGAAATTACTGGCTTGCTTGAACCTAACATATCCATCAACCAATCTCAGGTTTAAGTCGTTTATTTACAACCAGTAAACATTCTTCCCAGGTTTGTTTTAATCTAATATTATTAATTTTTTTCATAGTCTAGGCTTTCATTTTACTTTGCTTATTACTGTTGCAAAGACTTAAACATTCCAAAGAACTCATGCCCCCAGAAATATGACTATCAAAAGAAAGAAAAAAAAAAGGTAGCTTTAGTTAGCCTATGTAAACATGTGTCTCATCCCTCAGCATGCCCTTCCTTTATACAACAAAGACTCAGCTGAAGTTCAGACACCTCTTTTAGAATCAATCTGATTACATAAAGTCACAACTTGTATAAAGTTGATTTTTGTTTTTGTTTTTTGTTTTTTGTTTTTTTTTAGCACCCAGCAAAATAAACTTCTGTCCCAGACAGAAGTCTCTCCCAGGCAGAAGGTGAGGGTGGGAGGCATGGGAGATGGTTCCTGTGAGGAAATGTAAGGAGAGGGAGAAGAGCCAATAATTAAATAACCCTATATGAGAGAAAATATTATTATAAAGTCCACTAGAAAAATTCACTCCATAAACAAAACATTAAGCTGTTCTTTCCAAAATATATATTACGCTGGATGTCAGCCAGCCACAGTTAAGGTTATGAGTTCAGTTTTCACAGAACACATATCTAATGACCCAAGGGCTTGGCGTCATTATCTCCAATCTTGTAAATTAATATTCACATTCTCTCACCTTTAAGTATCTTGAGTTTATCCTGAAAATTTAACCTGTCAACTAGTAAAACCTCCTCTAGGGAGATCTTTGGCCTCTAAAGTATCTCTTAAAGAATCAATTCTGACTTTTCTTCCAAGGCCAAATACCAAGACAGGGCTGCTTACTTAAAATAGTCAAGAAGTGGCGCATGGGTGGCTCAGTCAGTTAAGCCTCCAGCTCAGGTCATGATATCAGGGTCCTGGGATTGAGCCCCGCATTGGGCTCCCTGGTCTGCTGGGAGCTTCCTTCTCCCTCTCCCTCTGCTGCTCCCCTTGCTTGTGCTCTTTCTCTCTCTCTCTGTAAAATAAAGTCTTAAAAAATAAAATAAAATAAAATCTTAAAAAAAAAAAAGTGTCAAGAAGGCATGGAAAGGTTAAAAAAAACAGGTATACTTTCATTGTGCTTTCTGCTTTAGAGTGTTGATTCTGAATGCCCAGACAACCTTAAAGAGCAGTTAACTAGCAGTTTTACCTGGGGAGAAGGATATTATTTTAAGAAAGCATTTTTTGTAATATTGTATGAAAATGGGGAGATGTACGTTTTTCTAACCTGTAAATGGGATGTTAATTCTCTAATTATCTGTTCATGTAGTTAATTAAACAGATTAATACCTATTGATGATTTCCTAAATGTAGTAAAATATCAAGGTAAAAATGTCTGAGATAAAGTTATTTTATGTTACCTGTGTTTTTTGAATTTTGTCTGAGGTTGCTTTTCTAGCTGACCTTCTCATAAATACCTTGAATCAAACATCTCATTGGTCCTTTCCCAGTTGAGAGTAAAAAGTTGATGCTAGCCAGCCATTCATTCTTCCTACTAGTCTCTTCAGCTTTGTTTAGCTGACACTAAACCATTAGTCATTGCCTCTGCAAAGTCAGTTTCTTCCTGGCCTTGCCCTTCTTCACCCTCCAACATACCCCTAGAAACAATCTTGCTCACAGATCTGACCCTCTTTTGCCAATCCAGCTCTTAGACCCTTCCAGCTCCCTTCACCCATCTCCCATCGGAATCTGGAAGGAGCTGCTATCAGTCATTTCCCATTGTTTTTGTAGAGGATATACTCTCTCTATTTAACTTTAATTCTTTTTCATTTTATTTGCTTTATCTTAAATTGTAAGTTTTTAAGAATCAAAACATTAGCAAATAAGTGAAGAAATTATTTCAGGAAAGATAGTCTTCCTAAGTTTCAATCCATGTTTTCTCCGCCCCTCAGTCACTTGATTTCCTACAGATGAGTAGCTATGATTTGGCTCAGGCTCAGTTACTGCAGGCCTCTTCTTTGTGGAGTCTGCATGCCTGGCCACCTGGAATTTCACCCTCTTCACTACAGCCTCACCTGCAGGCCCAGTCTCCTGGTTTACTGATTCCAGCCTCCTCCTCCAGGACAGAGCAGATCATGAAGTGGGAAGGCAAGGAGAAGAGTAGAGGTTCTTTCCTGTTTTTAACTAAAGACGATACTTTGATACATTTATTATGTGTTTTAACATGATGGATGTTATTTCAATTGGTGACCCCCCACTTCCTTACCCTTTTTGTGCCCATAGTGAGCCACTTAACAACAAAAATATTACTGGAATGATAGGAAGGAATTTTCTTTTCCTGTTTCCATAGACTTTTTTGTTGCATTGTGCATGAAATGGTGCAAAATATACCACCTTGATTTCTTACATTCTCAGAGTTCTGTACTCCCTGGGAGCTTAGTAAGTATGCTGTTGCCCTGAGCCTTCCTCTTTTACCATAGGGTAAAAGTTTTGAATACTAAATATGTCAGTTGGATGCCATTTCCCACTCTTCTGAGTAGTACAGAATTTGTAAAGACATCATTTTGGTTTTCACTGTAGTCATCTACCCTTGTTTTAATACTTAATTTTTTTTATGGCCTATGACTACAGATAGTTGAGGTTGACAGTGAAATCTAGCATGTGAACCATAGAGTCTGTATGAAATAGACATATTGCATAGGGGTTTCTTAAGCTTTTCCAACTCCATCAGGTACTTTCTACATCAAAGACAGAGAACTGGGAGAAGCCACTGAGTTGGTTTTTTATGTGAGAAGTCTTTATGGGTGGACAAGGGAAAATGTTTATCAGAGGATTTGGAAAACTTCTGCTAAAGCTTTGGACCTGAACTGAAAGAAGAAACTATACTACCCAACTGGAATGTTGTACAGTCCCCTTTCTATAATTCTTTTTTTCATTCCTTAAAATATAACTCAGTAAAGATCATGATATTTTTATAGAATTATCTTTGCAAATCTGTTTTGTGGTTCTCTAAGCAGACTCTTACAGTTTGTCTTCTTTAGAAAAATCTTGGGGAAGTTGGAAGATTAATTTTCTTAACAAACTTCTAGTTGGCATTAGTGACGAGTATCTTTGAATTGACCCTATTAATTTGTATCTCTCATTTGTTGAAGGGATATCAGGTTTACTGTGGAATTGAAAGTGATCTATTTGAAGACCAGTCCAGCTTTTAGGAAATAAGTGTATTTTCAGAAGGCTAGAAAATGTGTGATAATATTTGTGGTCATTTGTAATATAGCCACAGTATCATAGATGTTAAATCTGAATGAAAGCATCTGACTCAGCTCCCTAATTTTCTAGGGGGGCCAATGGTGAGGACACTGAGCCCAGAGATGAGTAACTTCTTCAAAGTCATAGAGGTAACAAAAATCAAATCCTAGATCTTACTAATATAAAATTCAGTGTTCTTTCAACCATACGACACAACCAAAATATTTTTATATACTGCTAGAATTAAATTTATGCCCATTAAAAGTCTATTATTGATTGAAATCTGAGTATCAACCAATTTTTATATTATCAGTCTCATTCCTTTGAGAATTTTTGTTTCTCTAATGGTAACCTTAAATATCCTGGTTTCCAATTTAGCATGACACTGAAAATACTTATGTTCATTTATATGTTGTGTCCAATCACTGTATAATAATGGGCATTTTGTCTACAAACCATCTAGTTTCTCTCTTAAATTTATAAACTCATGAATGGCAAGGATACTGATGATTTCTTATTCAGCTCAGCCCACATAAAGTACACTTGGGGACCCTAAATAAGTGTCTTAACATGAAGTGCTACTTCTTTCAAGTTCTTTCTTTAATAGTATCTTTGCACAATGGGGCAGCCCCTTGTCTCTGTTGTGCGTAACATATACTCCTGGGGGCATTTACTAAGTAACAGTCATTATGATAAGAATTATTATTACATCCCCATTTCTTCTGTTTCCTTTTATCAAGCCCACCCTTCTACCAACTAGCTGAAGAAGCCTATCACATGCAAAACATTTTACTTTTATATTGTCTTTAAAGAACTGTTTTCAGTTAATCATATACCACATAATTATGGAATCTGAAAATTGGAAAGAACATTGGAGGGCACTCTCTTGTGCCTACTCTGGAAAAATATTTTAAAGTAAAAGAGTGGTCCTCAACAAGTCTTCAGTAACTAACATAGGTCACAGCCATTAAAAGTCAGTTCCAGTATAAATCCTAATTACTGCAATGAAATCCCATGACTTATATTTATGTCTCCTGTGGAAAAACTATTTAACCTTGTTGTGAGTGGTATGAGAATTAGAGAAAGGTACTAAAATCTGTTAAGATATGTTAGTAACTATATTCTTTAGAAAAAGACATATTTTGCTTCTCCTGAAAATTTCAATAGAAGGAGTTATCATGAGCTAAAAGGAAGTGAGTGATACCAGATTTCACTAAACTCAATCCTAGGAATGATTGCCTTGAAGAATAAATAGGAAAACAAACATTCTCAGGCAAGCCAAAAGACAGTGCAAAGGTTTTACTTACTACTACCCTCAGAAGTTACTATAACTTGGTGGGGGTGGGGGGGTGGATTTTAAACTTGGTTCCCATAGAGGCGCTCTGAATTCAAATAGAAAGCATAACCTGGTCCCTAGTGATACCCATAATCTTTATAGCACTTCTTTACCAAAGAATTTAGATTGTACTAATCTTAACTGGAAATCCTGAGCTGGAAATTCCTTTGTTACTAAAGTAATTTCCTTGAGAAATAACCTTGGTTTTATACTGGGGACAGCACATTTGAAGGTGGGGGACCAAAAGAAATACCCAAGTCAGAAAGCCGTACACCATTCAGGCAGAATCTGGTTGGAGAGGAAAGCTGGTCCCATGATTATCGAGCTTCCCAGAGCTTCCCATGCTAGCCTGTAGGTGGGTGTGTTTAACAGAAGGAAGCAATGGGAACCAGCCTGTCAGCCAGCCTTTAGAGCTAATTAGCTCAGCCTGCAACAAAGATAAGTGAGCCTGGGAGGAGGGCCCCCTGAGGGGTCTTTAGATTCTGGGAAATGTCTGATTGGCAGATGTTAAAAGGGATTCTTTGGTAATCCTGTGCATCAATGAGCTGCACAAATTCAGTCCAGGACTGCAAGAATTCAGGCATGAGGACACTGTGCAGCCGGCTCCCACAGGCAGACCCAAGATGGACAGAACCTTGGAATCCCTGAGACACATCATTGCCCAAGTCTTGCCTCACAGAGACCCCGCTCTAGTCTTCAAAGACTGTAAGTACTGAAGGGGAAAAAGTTTTCTGAAAATAGTCCTAAACGTCTCGTCACATCCTATTTAAGTATGATTTCTCCTAAATCTCTGTAGTCGTGTGCTGTGGTCTAAGTGATATTTAACTTGTTCCTGACTTCAGTCAGGAGAATGATTTCATTTCACCTACGTGTTTTAGTTGCTGGGTTATTTTGTCAGTGATACATCTTACTAACTGGAAGTCTTTCCTAAAATAAAGACTGTCCAGAGACTTAATGAACTCTTCCACATGCTTTTATAAATAAAGAAAGGCTGATTGCTGCTGAGATTAAAGCTAAAAATAACTTAGATGTGATAATAAATATTCTGTATTTGTTAACCTGTTTAATCCTCAAAACATATTAACTGTGTTAAATTAAATATTGTGTTTGAAAAATATTTTTTGCAAACAAACAACAATAAATAAATCACCAGTGAGCTTTTAAATTTTGGTAACAAATAATAACACTTTAGTTAAAAGGCCAATAAAATTAGAGTCTTACCACCTCTGCAACATCTCCCCCTCAAAAAAAAAAAAAAAAATCTGAACAGCTATGGCAAAGTTATTTCAAAATCTTTTTTTAATGATTATGAAAAATAATTCAATCATGCTCTCCAATCCTAGCAATACTATTAAACCATTTGTCATGTAACTTCGTTTCTGGAACCAATTTGATTTCCTGCTGCTGCAAAACAGACTATCTTCGTGTTGTATCTTATCTACAGTGAGTTTCATATTACAAAGGGCTTCTGAAATAGAATTTTGCTATGAAACTGCCCAAAAGGTAAAATGCATATGGAATTTTTTTTTCTTCAATAAGTTACAGCTTTCTTTGTGAATCTTGTTATGTTTGTCTCCATCAAAACATCAATGCTTTGGATTTTTGCTCTCTGATTGCTGAATAATGTTAGTTTCCAGATGTCCTTTTAGTTTATATTTCTAATATGTGTGATGAAGACAAAAATGTTAGGCCATTTTTTTCTATAAAATTTTCTTCTTAGAAATTAAATTGTTACCAGTGTGCCCTTCAATACCATATTTAAGTGCTTTATTTCCTTCCTTTCTTCCTTCCTATCTTCCTTCCTTTCTTCTGTCTTTTTAAATACTTTCTTCAAGAATATGTCAATAGCTATGCTAGACAAATAAAAATCACTCCTACCCCAGTCTAACCTGGAGTCTAATCAGGTTTAGTGTGTTTCTTTAAGTAAAAAGGGAAGGAAAGAACATCTTTCTCCTACAATGGCACTGAATTCACTAGTGAAGGGTGAAAGGGCTCTTGACCTTCTCAAAGCTTTGAATAAGTTGTATAGAACCAGGGGTCTTATGCTGCGGGTTTGGAAAGGGGAAGCAGTAAAAAGAAACAGGAGCAACTTTTCACTGAGTTTCTTGTGAATTTAAGAAGTTTAGTCTGTAATTATGTGGTCCACTTTTTAAGCTTAACTAAACCCCACCAACTGTTTACAGTTTAGCAGAGAGAATAAAGTAGAAAAGGGGTTATAATAAAACATACATTATGTTCTATCATCCAGACCTTGCGGGAACTCTCTTATATGGAAAGATAAAGAAGTCTCCTATTTCATGTATCTCATTCATTAACATAGAACCTAAATTTGATCAGATAGCATTGCCTTTACCCTCAAATGGGTTGTACTCTGAAACTGCTTGCATGGCTTAAGTAGGTATGAGTGTTAAACTGCTGATGCTCTCCACTCAGGTGTTTCTAATCTGAAAAATGACTAAGTGAAAGTAAGCCAAATGGCAGATTTCTGTACCAGCACTTTTTATAACATTGAAACATCCAGCCACTCACCATCCTCATGGAATAAATGGGAACAGGCTTACTCATTTTCTGGGGCAGGACATCAAAAGTCTGCCTGGGGGTTATGCCATGCCTTGGCAGCCTATCATGCACATGCCACAGTTCAGCACGTGGACTCATTTTCTTTGGCACACCCATAAGCTGCTGCCACCACACTCATCTTTTAACACAGCTTGTAAAAAGCTGCTATCAGCCCTGAATGGCAGGTTCTGAGCAGCCTCCTCTCCTCCTAGTTACTTGTGGCCCTTTTTCCCCCACCCCAGTCCACTGTCTTCCTGCCAGAAGGACAGAGCTAAACATTTGAATACATCACTGCCAAATCCTTAAGAAAAATTGCTACCTTGCTTTCTGGCAAGGTGAAAAGCCAGTCCAAGAATTTTTAAAACCCAGCTCAGTTGAACAAAGGAGCATTAACACATACACACTCACTCTCTCTCTCTCTCTCAAAATGTTTTTCTTAATTTTCTATAAATGGACAGGTTTTTTCTCTCTTCATTCTTTGGAAACACATAAGACAAGAGATATAAATGATCATATGAATTTTTTTTTTTTTTTTTTTGCCTTCAGTGGCTTTTGATTTATTTAAAAACAAGCAATTTTAAATTGAATTTTCTCTTCAAGTTGGTCAGGAAAAGTACCCAGAGAGTTTTCTGGTCTGAGACTGATACACATGGGCATAGTTACATTCATTTAAGGAAATATTATTTAGCTGCTTTTCTCAGCCAAGGAGGCCCTCCAAGTGGCATTTTGCAATGCATTAAATCTCTCATTTGTTTTAGACAAGGTGTTCAACTGGCAATAGTTGTACTTTGTTTTTTGTTGTTGTTTTTTTTAATGTTCTTTCCTGGAAGGAAATGAATTCCATAACAATTTTTTGCTTTTTTCCAGAACTATTTCACATTTCAAATAAAAAATAATGGAAAGACATTTTAAATAAAGTGGGCTCTCAATTTGAAATTTGCTCATCTAAGCTGATACTGGATTGTTCTCCACTGCGTAACTGTCTCAAATTTTAACAAGTAGCACTAGGAGTCTCCAAACCACCAGCCAGAATCTCTTTGCAGGGAAATTAAGGCATATCTCCATGTTGCCTTCCATTCCTGGCTTTGTTCAACGTCCAATTTCTTTTTGTTTGTCATAACCAAAGATGAGCTATCCTAAAAGCAGCCCTTGTCAGCTCTTTTAAAATGTGTGTCTGAGCTTACTATTTGTTTGCCACTACTTGACAGTTCCTAGTGCGCTTTCTCAAAGGAAATCTACATGATTTCAAGATGGCTGCACTTTCAGATTCTACTCTGAATGTTAACTCTTCATATAACAAGAGTATAATATGCTTATCTGCCATCCTTGGGCTTGCACTTTATCCATTCATAGTAATGCTAGGATATCAAGTCCTCATCATGTGATGACTGGCACTATGCTAGGAACATTTTTTCACAACAAACCAGTAATGTAGGCACTATTGTTGTTTGTAGGTGAGGGAACTGAGTCTCCTGGAGGTTAAAGTGCCTTGCCCAAGTCCACACAGTTAATGAGTGATAGAGCCAGAATTCAAATGCTATTCCAACTCCTCACCTTTAGCCACTAGACGATATTGCCTCTCAGAAGTATTATATTACCTTGTCATTTGTGCTGTCATGGGAAAATGGGAGGTTGGGAGGGAGGGCATTGAAATGAACTCTTCTGGGAATATGGAGGAAACTCATTAAATAGGCCCATCTGAACAGGAATGTGACAGGAGAGTCAGAGGGGAAGGGCATTTTTGAGGAGAAAGAAGAGCTTGTCCAAAGAAATATCAGGCAATACAAAAACAGTGCATTGGGGAAGGTGGCGACAAGGCTATAAAATCAGGTAGAATCACACAGAAGTGCAGGCAACAGGGAGCCACTGGAGTTAACAGTGTTGTTAGATTATTTCTGCAAGTTTATGGCCTTATGTTGCATTGGGGGAAATATTATATTGATATGTGTTGGAAGTACACTTCCTGATACTAAGGAAGAATCGCAGCTTTTTCAACAGCAGAAATTCCCTTGCCCTCTTGCCCAGCCACACAAGATGCAAAATCTGCAAATGTATACAGGCCTGTAGTGAGAAATCACTTTGACTAACTGAAAGCCAAAATCAAGGCAAACTTTCTTAAAACAGATTGTTAAAAAACAATCTTCAGGGGTGCCTGGGTGGCTCAGTGGGTTAAAGCCTCTGCCTTTGGCTCAGTTCGTGATCCCAGGTCCTGGGATGGAGCCCCGCATCCACCTCTATGCTCAGCGGGGAGCCTGCTTCCTCCTCTCTCTGCCTGCCTCTCTGCTTGCTTGTGATCTCTGTCTGTCAGATAAATAAATAAAATCTTAAAAAAAAAAAATCTTCATTGTCGTTGAAGCCTTAAGATCTGTTGGTTTCCAGCATTGACTGATAGTGATGTTAGATTTCATTAATATGTTTTCCCAAATTTCATAATAAAAAAGTAAGAAGAAAACTTTACTAAACATTGCACAATTAGAAGCAAATTTCTCACATATTTGAGGTGCATTAACTCCCATTTGGGAAACATTTTTCTGCATGAAAGGTTTTATTTATATCAGATAGGTAAATACTTCAAAAGGTACATTTTTACCCTTTGGAAAAATTGGACCAGACTATAAAGCTATTAAAAACATCTTAGTAATCAAGAATCTGGCTGTATGCAACCCAAGAGAGCGAAAATCCTTAAGAGTAAAATGTTTTCTCCATCCCATGCTTTTTGGTGTAGTTATCTGAAATCTATAAATTTGATGGTACATTAATGGTTTTCGCATTTCACAAAAAGGTATGGAGTAGGATGTAAGGGATGAAGGTACTTGTGCAGTAAAATCTCTACACATATTGCATTGCATTCCACCACATAAAGTATGCCTAAAAGACTATGGTTAAGGGAGAAAAAAAAACCCTCCGCTGCTCACTAGCTTATTTTGCATTAACAACATCATCTTAATTACAATAATTTGAATTCTGATAATTTTAGCATCTAAGGTGTGAGCTGAAGCCTACTCACATGCTGGTTTTACTTTATTACAGGATACAACTAGTTTTATTTTAATTATACCAAGAGACAAATGCAGATTCTGGTTTCAGCCATTAGTGCCATAAGCACTGTTCTCTAATCCTTTATTCAATATATATACATTTGGTAGATTTAAATACTGAAAATCTCAGCCCCCGAGGAAAATTTTTCAAAATGGAGAAAAAAAAAAATCAGTGGCCTCTTGATCACTTAATGGCCATCTGTCCTAATATGTTTATTTTTTAATATGTAAGTAAGATTTAACAAATCAAAATAAACTACGATCGACATTCAACCTGTGATCAAATCTAGTCCTTCTTCATGGTCTGCCATCACATCTCACCATAGGCTTTTTTTTTAACAGTTAAGATTTGTTAGCCTGATCTCAACTTTAACAACTTCTGAAACTCATGTGTTAAGTTACAGCCATAATAGGATACAGCTGCACAAGGGTGAGTTTCTAAGTCA
Source organism: Mellivora capensis (assembly GCA_004024625.1). Taxonomy (NCBI): domain Eukaryota; kingdom Metazoa; phylum Chordata; class Mammalia; order Carnivora; family Mustelidae; genus Mellivora; species Mellivora capensis. The sequence goes on along the minus strand of PISX010012014.1, from coordinate 46,109 downwards.
TGATTTTTCTGTTTAAATGATATGGTTTTACTGATTATGTGCTACAGATTGATTTAAGAAATGTAAGACAACTTTAGAAGCCTTTCATAAAAGAATCTTCTTTTTACTTAATACATTTCATATTGAGGTTTTAAACCCAAAGGCTCTTACTTCTTTTCCTCCGTGCTCAAATGCTCATGTAAGTTTAGTCTGTCACGGTAGTTAGAACCATCTTATTTTAAAATAAAAAGAGAAAAAAAGATTCTTATTGAAAGCTTAATATTGACGAAATAGTCAATTATTGTACTCCCTGTAGTTCTCTATATTCTATATTCTTTCTCTGGTGTCTGTGGAATGCTGTCTGAATTACGGTCTTTTTTTTTTTTTTTCCCCTACTGCGAAGATAATCAGTTGATCCCTATTTTGACCTCATCCACTTAGGCAGCTGTGGGAACCCGTCATTTTGTCACCACTCCTTTGGCACTCATGGCCTATATTATGTAGTTTACATTTCTCTTGTGCATTATGAGTTACAGCTTTGCTGGCATGTTTTTGTCTACACCTAAGTTGGAAGTCCCAGGAGGGCAAAGCCATATCTTGCAGTTCCATGTGCCCTCCCACAGGGTCAGGCACCTAGCAGGTGCACAAAAGACATTTTTTGGTTACTGAATGGTTGGTTTTCTCCCTCAAGGGAGAAATATTTTTACTATTGTCAGATATTCTCCTTTACTGTAAAATAAACTGTACCTTCTAAAACATCATCACTGACCCCTTAATCACAGCTTAATTGCATGCAAGGTTAAACTGACAGCCAGATGAAACAGGATGGAGGAAGAAGGGGCTCTGGAAATAAACACAGCCACCTCAGACAACTTCCCCAGAGCACTGTCTTGGGTTGCCCATGATAGAGGATCCTAACTCGTTCCATACACCACAGTGGCACAGTAATTTAGATTGCCAGTCCTTATATTCATCTTCAGGGTCTAACCTCAACTGTGGGTAACTCAAAAGCCATGCACCATGCTCTTTAGAGCAAAACTCTATCTATCTTTGAACTTGTATATAAACCCTAGTTAGATAGCTATTGCAGAGTCGTGAAGGGTTTTCTTATAATGACTTTTCCTAGGGAGAGTACATTGTATGCCTAAAGCCACATTTGCACAGACTGACCATTTTAACTAAACAGAATTTGTCGGCAAAGCAACCAGTGTTTGCTTTTATTTTTTTAATTTTTGATTAGTTACCTATAATCAACAGTCCTACAAAGTCTCCTAAATATAGTGTAATGTCAGTGCCTGACGGAAAATGGGAGAGATATATTCTTTCTGATTGGTTAAATATATTACATCAGGTTTTTATTTTATGTAGCTTTTGTGATTGGATGACATCATCTCACCACGGTGCATGTATAAACCACACATGGGAACTCGGGCATACTGATGCTGTTTAATTCTGGTATACTTAATGATCTTATATTTTATTTTCATTTGTCTTTGTGATTCCTTCTTGCTCCTTCATATTCTATCCCCTTTGCCCTCTTTAAAAAAATTATGCAGTACTTCCAAAGATATAAAAAAATAAATGTCACTTTAATTTCCCCCCAAATGACTTAAAGTTCAGCAATCTTAAACTTTGAAGGTGAAAATTAAAAAAGAATGGGATACTTTTTGCACATTTTGGACAGTCTCCCAAGAGGTTAACTTTGTAGAACAACCCAAAGGATCATAATTCCCTCAAGAAAAGTATTCAGGGAAGCACATGGGACCAGAGCAGAAGAAAAGAAAAAGCAAACAAAAGGAGAAACACAACCAGCTTTCCAGCTGCTCAAAGAGCTAGGTGCTGACTCTGAAACATTTATACTAAAGGAAAGTTCCTCTCCTGGGAGTATAGCAAGACTCCAAGCTGTCTCAGTCCTGCAGTGTAGCTGTAGCTATCTTTGAAAGAGTATCTACACGAAAGAAAAAGAGGCCCAAGATTCCTACAAGTTGTACCTGACCCGATACACAAGCTGTGTCAGCAAGATTCCATTAGCCTGATCAAGACCTGAATATACTGATAAATGATTAGACAACTAGGTTTTTTGGTCAGAGTCCTGGAGTTTACCAAGCCAACCACAAGACCCAAAGATACTCTATTTTACAATCCATTTGGCACAAATCATAAATTGACATCACATCTTGAGTTTGCTCCTTAAATTATTTGGGGATCCTTTTTCTATTTTTCCTCAAAAAAAAAAAAAAAACCTAGGAAATCACATTTGGCAAGAATAAGTCATACATGATCAAATTGCTAGAATAGAAAATACTCATGAAGCTTATTTCAAAATGTCACCTGCTAAAGCTAATTTAATTAAAGCTTATATTAAAATATTACATAACATAAGTCTATCTGATTGGAGGCAGAGAATCAATTTGAAAATATGTTAATCATCTTGAAAGCCTTTTAATGATTTATCCTTAAATGGTAGCCTTTCCAATTTGTCTTTAACTGTTTGGCAAGAGGTATTTTACCCAGCTAGAATTTTTTCTCTGTAAGGCAAAAAGAAAATGGTTCTTTTTTTCTGATAGATTTATAACATACTTTTAAGAGCTCTTTTTGCTGACAAATGACTGTCTCTCACACAGGACTTACCACATATTAAGTAATTGGACTGGGCAATGGACTGTAATGTCTCTATTTTCCTGAAGCATAAGCAGTCATTTAAACATTAATTTTAAATAAAAGTTAGCTCCTCTCATTGTTTCTGCTAAGAGCAGTTCTATTGCCTTTAGCATCCATTAGAAAGTGAATAATTTGGACAAACATCCCTATTTCCAGATTTTGAGATGTAGAATTTCATCCATTATTTTCTGGCTAGTTTGAAGTTTTGACTTTACTAGTGAATAATATCAAAAAGAGCCTTCTCTTTTCCATCTCTGAATTCTTTACATATTTTGGAAATAAATAGCACAATATGTATAATTAGAGAATTTTCAGATGCGCAGACTTTTTTAGAGCGTTTAATGATATGGTTTCTAATCCAGGAATAGTCCATTTCAAAGATGCATTATGCAAGCATATAATCATACCATTTCCTTTCCTCCTTCACCTTCTTTAACCACAAATAATAGCTAACATTCTTGTGCTTACTATGTGTGAAGCTCTATTCTGAGCATTTTCCATTTAAGCCTTACAGAAACTTTGTGTAGGAAGTACTGCATTTTACAGATAGAACTGGGGCAGTTAGGTAGGTATCTTAGAGTGGTACAGACAGAATTCAAACACAGGCATCCTGGCTCCAGATTCCATGCTTTTAACTACTAAGTAAATTGCCTGCTAGTTGATAAACTGTAGAGAGACAAGATCCAAGACACATGTTGCAGACTATATTTGAGGACTCTTCTATAACATATTCTATAATCCATGGGGCATTTACATTCTATACATCTCAGAATGCCCATATGAAAACATAGATCATGTGTCCTTATTGGAATCCTTATAGTACCCAATCCATGAAAATGACAAGTTCTGAATTTGTAGGATAAAAGCCCTCTGAGTGTCCAGTTATTGAAGATCTTGTCTAAAGGGGCTTTGTGCTCCTTCCAGGCTGCGAAGTGAACCTTCTCTTGCTTGTCTCATCCCCTACCCACTTCTCGTAGATTTTTATGCCCAAACTCCTCCCAGAAACTTTCTCCTTGGGGTCACCCAGATCTACAAGAGCAGCCAAACATTCTCTCCACATGTCTGGGCCCTGCTTCTTGAATGGAGCCACCATGAGCAGGACAGCATCTTAGGCAAAGACAAAGGGCAAGGGATTCTGTGATCCTGTTATTCTTACCCACTCAGGTAAAGCTAGGGCACTAGAACAGTAGGCTTGATTTCCAGTTATTAGAAGAAACTAACTCCCCTTACCCTGTCTTCTGTCAAATCATACCCCTTTCCTATGCCCCCTTACAAAATTCCTTGGCTGAGGCATTTTAGTTTTCTTACTCTTCTTGTCAAGCCATCCTTACTCCTTTGAGAGCACAACTTCTCTCTCATCATGGCTAGATCTCTTCTCAAGTGGCTCAGCTTAGCTTCTTCCAGGGCAGATTTTTCCTGAACTTTTCAGCCCACATTCATTTACTTTCCCCCCTGTGTTGATTTAATTATTGTGCAATAAATTTTTAGGTTTTAAATATTACTTTAAAATCATATCTGTTGGGGGATGCCTGGGTGGCTCAGTCGGTTAAGCCGCTGCCTTTGGCTCAGGTTATGATCCCAGGGTCCTGGGATCGAGTCCCACATCGGGCTCCCTGTTTGGCGGGGAGCCTGCTTCTCTCTCTGCCTCTGCCTGCCTGCCACTCTTCCTGCTTGTGCGCTCGCTCTCTCTCTCTCTCTCTCTGACAAATAAATAAATAAATAAAATCTTTAAGAAAATAAAATAAAATAAAATCATATCATATCTGTTGGGGTGCCTGGGTGGCTCAGTGAGTTAAAACCTCTGCCTTCGGTTCAGGTCATGATCCCAGGGTCCTGGGATCGAGCCCCGCATCAGACTCTCTCCTCAGCAGGGAGCCTGCTTCCCCTCCTCTCTCTGCCTGCCTCTCTGCCTACTTGTGATCTCTGTCAAATAAATAAAATCTTTAAAAATAAATAAAATCATATCTGTTCTACAATGTAACACTCTTAACATTTTCTTCACTAATTATATTACACATATATTATTTCTTCAATCAATCAATTTTTATGGGAAGAAGCCTATTTTGAACTTCTTTTTTTTACTCCATATCACCAAGGTCAATGTCGTCAAATAAACCATGCCAGTGCCACAGCGCTGGTTAATTCTGGTGTTCTTTTCCATTAATCCCAGAAGCTACTTTCAAATCCTTTTCAACATGATATTCCAGGCAGTCAACATAAATGGATTATGGTTGGCACTCCAGGATAAAATTACTCACCATCTCCATTCAGGATTTTTCTAAACCTTAGCTATTATGAAAGTAAAGACCCCCTGCAATTGCACTACTGGGTATTTACCCCAAAGATACAGATGTGGTGAAAAGAAGGGCCATCTGTACCCCAATGTTTATAGCAGCAATGGCCACGGTCGCCAAACTGTGGAAAGAACCAAGATGCCCTTCCACGGACGAATGGATATGGAAGGTCCATATACACTATGGAGTATTATGCCTCCATCAGAAAGGATGAATACCCAACTTTTGTAACAACTAACAACATGGACGGGACTGGAAGAGATTATGCTGAGTGAAATAAGTCAAGCAGAAAGAGTCAATTATCATATGATTTCACTTATTTGCGGAGCATAACAAATAACACGGAGGACATGGGGAGATGGAGAGGAGAAGGGAGTTGAGGGAAATTGGGGGGGAGATGAACCATGAGAGACTATGGACTCTGAAAAACAACCTGAGGGTTTTGAAGGGGCATGGGGGTGGGAAGTTGGGGGAGCCAGGTGGTAGGTATTATGGAGGGCACGCATTGCATGGAGCACTGGGTGTGGCGTAAAACTGAATTCTGTTACGCTGAAAAGAAATGAAATTTTTTTTAAAAAGTAAAAAAAAAAAAAAAAGAAAGAAAGTAAAGACCTAGCTAGAAAGTGACCAAAAAAATCACGTGTCTACTCTGACCAGGCATGATCTATCTGCACCTGCTCCAATCTCCAACTGAAGCGTGGCTGCCACCATCACAACGATGCTGTGTGAGCATCATAGTGGTTCATACATGAAACCTCCTATTCAAGGAAGAAGTCTCAAACTCTCCAGGAATCATAGTGACTTCACTTACTTTCTACACATTCATTCAGTTGCATTCAAATGCCTCAGAAATGTAGAGTCTTCTTATATTCCAAGTGAATTCAACAGTTGCTTCATGTGTTGGGTACCAAGGAGGCTAGAGAGAGGAAAGAACCAGAGTCCCTGCCCTCCAGATTCTCACAGTCTGCTGTGAGTTAAGTAACAAAACTGTATGGTATAAGAGAAATTCTTATCATAAGGCATTTCATTCCTGTGGCCAGAAAGAAGTCCGGCCAAGTCTGACTTGATCATTTTAGCCCGGAACACCACATCCATTTCATTAGCATGGTTTAGAGGAGATTAAGTGCTAAGACACAGGACCACTAATGGAATGAGAGCTCAGAAAAGGAGATTCATGTGGGCCAGAACCAGTGAGTAAGGCATGATAGAATAGGTGGTATTTCCTCTGAAGTTTGGGAGTAAGCAGGGTGGATAGAGGGGAGCGGCAGAAACAATACTCCTGGGAGAACTTGAACCAAGGCACAAGTGAAAAAACAAACAAACAAACAAACAAACAAAAAAACAACACTCTACGTTCAGGGACAATAAAGACATTGCTTTTCTGAAGCTGATTGAGAATTTCTGTAGAGCAGGTCAAAGGTTGGATGGTCAATGTATTCCACATTGTTGGATGTCTTTGCTGTTCAACTGCCTTTTGTGAAAGCCTTAATACTCACCTTTTTATAATCAAAAAGAAAGCCTGAGGTAGGGAAAAACAAAAACCTCATTCAAGAGAGATTTACTTGGGGATTTAATTACCACTCTCAAAACTCTGTCACATTTCAAATTTCAAAACACTGTGACAAAGAAGCTAACTATACTAATGCCTATAAACTACTTTGCAAATTGTCTTGTTGATACACAAAATATTCAAAACTGCTAAAGAGGTTTGTGTTAGTCAGCTCAGGCTACTGCAAAAAAATGTCTTAGACTGGGTGGCTTACATAACAGGAATTTGTTTTCTCACAGTTCTGAAAGCAGGGAAGTCCAAGTTCAAATTGTCAGCACATTTGCTTCCTGGTGATAGACCTCTTCCTGACTTGCAGATGGCTGCCTTATTGCCATATAGTCACATGGCCAAGAATGGCAGCTCTAGTGTCTCTGTCTATTCTTAAAAAGGCACTAACCCCATCATGGGACCCCCAGCCCCATGACCTCCTCTGAACCTACTTGTCTCCCAAAGGCGCCACTATCCTGTGGGTTAGGGCTTCAGTATATGAACTGGGGAGAGGGAAGGTACAGGGGAGAGAGGTAGAAAGTACAAATATTTAGTCCATATCAGGGTCAATCACTTGTGTCTGAGAAAGCAATTTGGGGTAATGCAATGCATTTGAAAGTTTGATGTGCAAAGTAAATTCAGAGGCTAAATTGCTTTCTTTACCCTCAGATGTTATAAACTGAGAGAAGTCACAAAAATTAACTGGATTTCATGCAGTTATTCTAGGATCTCCCCAACAATTCTCTCTCCTCCTACTTCCTCCCACGTCCCTTATCTCAGCCATTTGATATTCTACTTCTTCATAGTAATTTTACCCATTTAATATCAGTGACTTTGATAAAGGTACCTCCAGTAGAGTAGACACACATGAAAACAACTTAAATTCCATCATATTAGAGAGTGTCTTGGAATGAACAAAGAGCATGGACTATGCACTCAGACAGCAGTACGTTAAAAATCCCAGGTCTAAGACTTTATAGCTGTGTGATTATACTTTAAGTATCTTTAATTTCTAATCTGTAAGTTGTAGATGATGATACCTGTTTCTAGCAGATGTTGTAAAGATTAAATGAGAAAATGCATGGTGTCTGGAATGTAATAGATACATAATAAAGGAGATGAGAATAACAACTTCTTCCTACAAAAAGGCTTCTCAAACTTCAATGCACATCAGATTGCCTGAGAATCTTATTAAAATGCAGATTCTGGTTCAATAGCCCTGGAGTGGGGCCTGAAATCCTGCATTTCTAACAAGACCCCTGGTGATATCTAGGCTGCTTCTTAGAGGACTGCAATTTCTGTACAAGGGTTTAGTGATTATTTTGTTTTTGTTTTTATTTTTAAATAGCTGATGGTGGAGGGGAATCTTAAAAGACGAGTAGATCATACAGGAAGACAATAGTCACGTTGAAAAAAGGGCATTCTACATGTAGGAATGGAAGTAAAGTGTTTGCCAGTAGCATAGAAAGCATGGGAGTATGTGAAGCCTGGAAGGTGACTTGAGGAGAGAAGTATGGAATGAGAAACTGTATCAAGACAGAGAGCCTTCTATGCATTGCCAAGGAGTTATTTATCTTGTAAGGAAGAACAAACAGAAGGATTTTAAGTTGTGAGTGATTTGATGAGCTATGAGATCTAGATTACCTGGGAAACAATTGGAGGATAGGAGAATAATGGAAGTCAGGAGGATATTGTATATTTGGTGAGATATGAACCAATGCAGCAATGGCAGTACAAATTGAGAGGAAGTGAGGACTATGGGAGGCATCAGGATATAGAATCAATAAATCTTGGGGATTTATTAGGAAGGAAAGAGGACATGAAGTTTAAGGTGCCTGCCAGGTTTCTGATTAGGTTATTGGATACGTGATAATATTACTTCCTAAGTAATTCAGGAGGAAGAGAAGAGTTTGTGGGAAAGAAAATGAGTTGAGCTTGGGAAATGTTGAATTTGTGTCACATCTGACAAGGAAGTATCTGTAAACAAAGTTGGAGTTACAGGAGAAGGTTGTGGAAACTGTCAGCTTATATTATGGTGGACGGATGGACTAATGGAGATAGGTTCTGTCATTTAAGGAGAATAGTAGAAAGAGAGCAAGAAAAGACAAGATTTTTATTCAAATCAACATGAAGGGTGAGCAGAGGAAGAGAAACCCACAAAAGAATTTGAGAGGAAACAATTAGAAATAGAAAAGCAGAATCAGGACAAATACTGTCAGAAAAGCCTAGGGATATGAGAGTTTCTAGAAGAAACTGATCAGCTGTGTGAAAATGCAGTTAGACGTCAAATACATAAAGACTGAAAATTAGGAATTGGTGGTGGTTGCTTGAGCAGTTTCTGTGGAATAAATTGTGGAAGAAAGTCAGATTGTGGAGGGTTAAAAATAAATGGAAGATAAGGAAGTGGAGATAGTAGTATAAAACAGTCTTTCTGGCAGCTTCTTTACAATAGGAAAATATTAATAATTAGTCTGATATAGTCTCAAAGTTGAGTGTTTCATTTAATTAATGGATTGATTCATTTATTCATTCTCTAAAGCACACTTTTAGCTACTGAAAAGGTGTAAGTAAAGAGGAAACCTTTAAAACTAAGAGGTGAAGAGAATTACTACTAGAACAATGCCATTTGAGACTGTTTGAGATCTGTTCTGAAATAAGGAAAGCGGGATCATCGCCTGAGCACTGAAGTGCAACTGAAGCTAGGGACTAAACTCTGTAATGAGGCCTCTCTTCAAACTTGTGCTTTTCTTCAGCAGAACTTGAGCTTCGGCTTGCATTATCTTTGACATTGTCCATGAACCTTGTTGGTGCTACTTCAAAAAAATAAAGAAGCACGTGTTTCTTAAATAGAGCATCCTCTGATATACTGCTCTTTGGAATTCCAAATAGCAAGCTGGCCCTCTTCTCTCTGCACTCCATTCATCTGGTTTTCCAGTCGACAAGAGGAGATAGAGATAGAAAGATGGATTGTGTGTGTGCATGTACATACATTCTACTCTTTAGAGGTGATGACATACATAGGACTATCAAAGAAGTCTTCTAGGGTTGCAGAATGAAAAATTTGAAAACTGCTACTTTTATTCATGTAGAATTCTACTTAGTACATACCTTTGAACTCTTTTTTTAAAAGATTTTATTTATTTATTTGACAGAGAGATAGAGAGCACAAGTAGGCAGAGCGGCAGGCAGAGAGAGAGGGAGAAGCAGGCTCCCTGCCGATCAGGGAGCCGGATGTGGGGCTCAATCCCAGGATCCCGGAATCATGACCTGAGCCTAAGGCAGCCGCTTAACGGACTGAGCCACCCAGGCGCCCCCCTTTGAACTCTTTAATCCACATAGCTTTACATGCCAAAAGTCTCATGTTCATTTTACCTGGACAGTCATGAGTCTTCATCTTCCTACTCCAGTACTCAGCTCACATACACTCAACTATGAACTAACTTAAAATAGCAGGCTAACATGCCTTGTTGACTATCAAAGCAACAGGCCGGCTTTTGTTTTAGGCTTCAATCTTTAAGACGTCCTGCTGAATTCTGGAGGTCACCTGCAGTAGAAATGCAAGTCAACCAACTCAAAAATCCTTGTTTTCTTGGAGTTGGGAGGCAGGAGAAGATGGGAGATAGAAAATATTATTAGATATTTTGAATAAATGAAAAACTTTATAATGACCAATGTCACCTTACCACTTCAAAATGTACCTTTTTGTTAATTCAGTTATTCCCTATGATAGTCTTACCTTTTCCCAGTTTTTTTTCCCAAAACACTTCTTAAATACTGAACACTGCAGTTTTAAAATATGCACAGGCATCTAATTCCTTAGGCATCTTGAGAATTTGCCTGAACTACACACGGTGAAGCTGATCCGTGTCCTAGGGATGAGGTAAAGGAGCAGGTGCTCTAGTAAACAGCTTAGAAAGTGGTTGTGCATTATTTTTGCCTCCAGGTCAAACTCTGTGACTTTCTTGACACCTGAAAAATATCAAAGCCCACATTTTGAAGCACAGTTAGGAATGTGTTTAGGAGGGCATAGACAACATGTTATACAAAGACTGGAAGAAAAAAAAATGATTTAATTGAGAACTTGAGGAAGCCTGGGAGTTCTCTGTTTTGTTATACCTTCATATACAAGTGAGAGACACCAGTTCAAAATGATTTAAGAAAAAGGTAGATGTGTTTCCTCAGGGGCTCAAAGTGTGTCAGCAGAACTTAATCTTTCTTTCTACATCCCTTGGTTCGACCCTTCTCTCTGTTGGCTTTCTTCTCAGCCAAGTTTTCCCCCTGCTTCGGCTGTGTCACACTTATCTCCTATTACCCCAGCAACCCTAGCAAAAAAGGAGAATCTCATCTTCCAACATTTCCAGCAGAAGTCCTGGACTCATTCATTGGTTCTAAATGATTTGTTTTTGGTCAAATCCTCATCCGTCAACTCCAGAAGACATGGTTGAAGGAAAGACTATTGTTTAAGGAAAACCTTTGTGCTGTTCCTAGGCAGGCAAAAACACAGATGTCCTATATTGCCTTTGTGCATGCAGTGGACTCTCACGTGGATAAGGGTATAAACTTCTGTGAGAACCCAGAAATGAAAAATAGACCACTTGCATGAACTTCACAGGAAAGCAGATTTCAGCTTACTCCCAAGAAGGATCTTTTCACAACAGGTAGAACCATTAGGAGTTGAAATGGGCTGCCTCAAGGTGTGCCAAGTACCAGGTCCTTCCATTTGTTCACAGGCACAAACCAGATAGGCAGCTGTCAATAGTGTTGTGTAAGGAATTCCTACATTAGGCAGAGCTTTGCCTAAATGACCTGAAAGGTCTCTTATGACGCTACAATTCTATTATCCTTGTTAATTTCCACAATTCAATTTTCAGTACAGGATAAACAAACCAACCAAATTTGATCTGAAACTTCTGCAGGCTATCACAGGTCATTTAATCTAAACCACATGGCTATAGCCATTACTCTGTTTTCTGAAGTCATCTAACAGACGTGGTCCTTAACAAGGTCTCCATGTTATTAGTTTCACTTATGGCTTTTTCCAGCCTCCTGCTTATTACACAATTGCCTTTCATTCTCCTTTAGATTGGCATGGAGAGGAGCATGAGAGAGTTTTCTTCTTTCTGCCTTTCACCTCTTAAACCTTATAATAGGTGGGCCCCAATTAAAATTACATTGTTTATACCTTTACCTCCAAATTTGGCTTTCACTTGGCAGGTTCAAGAATCGATGAGAAACAGGAGCAGGAGCCATGGATAACCATAGCTCTAAACTTTATTGAGGCAAATTTTCAAAGAAGGGAGAGTGAGATTTTTAAACTTTTGATATTAAAAACTAATCTGTAAAGTAAGTTTAACATATTGCAATATTGTTAGAATTAGGGTACCAAACCACTTGAGCCATACTCAAGAAGAAATAAACATATTTGCGTTAAACAGGATTTGCTCCTTTCACAACTGAAAGCACTCCCTCCCCCCCATATACATATATACTCTGTTCTGCTTAAACTGGAATTGACATGTTACACAATCCAGCCTGCAAATAAAATTTTGTTTTTGTCAGAATACATCCACCCTTAAAAACTGATTGTTTTTTTATGTTTTTCAGTGAATGTTGTGTCAATGTTACAGGAATTTTGGGAAAGCAAGCAGCAGCAGAGAGCTGCTTTCCCAAGTGAAGGCATGGTGGTCTATGAGTCGCTGCCGTCTCCAGGACCTCCCTTTGTGAGTTATGTGACCCTCCCAGGGGGAAGCTGTTTTGGCAACTTTCAGGTAAGAAACAACCATAAATTGGTCAGTAAAAGTTAATTGGGTTAAAATAGAGTAAGTCCTTTAATAAAATGGTAACATTATCAGCTTTCTTGGTTGTAGTGAAAAGAAAGTTGTGTTGCATTCCATTATATACTCAGGAAAGTTGGCCAGGTGTTCCAATTTTTTGAAAATGCAAGTGTTTTATATTAGAGTGTCCCCTGATATTTCTTTATGGAAAATTAATTTTATATCATTTTATTTGCCTGATAGCTGCTGCCTTCCTCCAAAATATTTTGAAATAAACCACAAAGAAAAAGGAAACTTCTGTAAAGTCCTTCCATCACTAGGAAGTCTCCACTTTCATGAATTTTGAATCAAGTCCTAATCAATCTACTATACAGCAAAGCATGAACCAACAGCAAAGGTTGAGACTTACCAGTTTGGGGTTCAGGCACCTGTGCTAAGCCCAAGTTCTGCCTCTGAATAACTATATTCTTGGGACACTTTTTTAACTTCTTGATTTCCCTGACTTTGAAATGGGGAATAATATCCATGGTGTTGGTTGAGAGTCATGAGATATACATACAATGTATTTATCTGACACATGCTAGGTATTCCAATTATTTTTTATGATTATTATAAAGACCCTTCTAGTTGGTGAAAGCTTTATTATGTCTATGATAAGGGTAATGATGACCATCAACACCTGATGGTCCTGTGTATATGACAAATATTCGTTCAGTGACTAGGAAATATCAAACATTGGGCCAAGTGATGAGGATATAGTCCATACCTTGAGAAACTCAGTGAGCAAAAAAATTATAGTAATTAAATAGGGTTATATTTGGGGGTTGATGAAAGCATAAAGAAGAAACTTCTCAGTTTATGAGTACTCCTTTAGTGTAGTAAACTATCTCTCAATTTTCAATAACTTTCAATATGGACAATATGCTCAACAAGCATTCAAGTGTCTCTCAAAACTGACAACAAGAGGCAAATTTTCAGTGAATCTCTTAGTAGTGTAAGTCTACAAAACTTAAAGTCATGTAATTTTTTGGACTAATGTCATACTTGATATTATTTATACTTCTACCTTACTCTCCCTTTGAACCTAGCCATGCCTCACTCATTTATTTTATCCTGTTACTGTGTATCTATTACATGTTATTTCAAACCTTTATGAAGTGAAGGGAGACTATAGTTTAATAAATAGACCCACAAACCTATGTCTGGCCCAGATAAGTCAAAGGATTCATGGGGAATGCAAACACAAGCTGAAATATGCAGTTGAGGGTGTCTTTGCCAGCCACTACATGACATTCCTAGCATAGGGAGCAGTATGTGAAAAGGCCCGCCTGGAGCAAGAGAAAACCACGAGCACTTTCAGAATTTGGGAAGCCTGAGTGAAGTCTGTGGCAGGGAAGTGGTAGAAGATGATGAGTTAGGCACTCATATCAAACCATAATGGGTCTTTATGCTCTGCAAGGAAGGAATTCAAGGAAGAACAGGTTTTATTCCATATAAAATCAGGACCTCTGAAGGGTTCTGAGCAGGAGACTAATATATTCAAATATGTTTCAGAAAGATTATTCTGGCAGTAGCATGGGGGTTAGTTAAGGCTAATTAAAGAACTATTTTCAAAATTTCTGGCCCAGACAGCCTCCAAAGTCTTGCTTTCTCCTACCCTGAACATTGGTCAACCGTGGACCTCTGTTTCCCCTCTGTCTAGTGATAGTGAATTGCCTGATGAGGCTGATTTGAAAGTAGGTGTAGAAGCCTCAAAACAGAGCTTAATAGGTGCTCCTGGGTAGCTCAGTTAATTAAGCATATCCAGTTTAGTTTCAGCTCAAGTCATGATCTCAAGGTTGTGAGATTAAGCCCTGTATCCAGCTCTGCCCTCAGCAGAGTCTGCTTCAGATTCTCTTCCTCTCCCTCTGTCCCTCCCACTGCCCATGACCCCCTCTCCCTCTCAAATAAATAAATAAATAAATACATAAATACAGTCTTTTAAAAAAAGCCAAAAAACCCCATAAAAACACAGAGCTTAATATAACCACAGGCAGACAAGGATGAGGGGCTGGAGAGGGGGAAGAAAGCAACAACTGAGGAAGGGATTTCCTAACCCATGTGAACCTGCAGGTCCATCATCAAGCATTCTAAGGTGAAATCAGCCTACTCATACAGAGCTTCCATCAGACTTCCCATTCAAGATAGACCTTCTAGGGAAACAGACCTACTCAGATGAAGAGCAAGATCTTGCCAGACAACTGAATGAATCTCTTTGCCCATGAATGTTAATGGACTAAAGACCACCAAACATTTGAAGAAAACCAAAAACAAAAGAGAAAAGCCAAGTTAAACAAACAAAAGGATATAAATAATTCAAGCCATAGATGACATAAGAGAAGATTCCAATGAGTATCCTCAGAAAATTGTGGGAAGATATTTATCCCTAAAACAGCTATGAAAAAAGGAGCAATCAGGGAACAAGAAATTTAAAATATGATTGCCAAAATAGAACAATAAAAATAAAAAAGAGTGAATAGATGAGTGGACATAGGTCACAGCCAAATTACTGAAGGATGACAGAATAAAACATAAATAGTAAAGTGTATTTTTTGAACATAGAGCAAAAAGACAAAGAGATGGGGAAAAAAAATAATACAGAAGACATGAAGATAAATCCTGGAGGTAAACATTAACAAGAGTTCCAGAAAGAGACAAAGGAAATAGAGGAGTGGAAATAAGTAACAGAAGCAATTTTCTTTCCCCCCCCTCAGATTTTCTTTTTCTTTCTTTCTTTCTTTCTTTCTTTCTTTCTTTCTTTCTTTCTTTCTTTCTTTTTCTATTTGAGGTGGGGTGAAGGAGAGAGAGCATGAGTCTGGGGAGGGTCAGAGAGGGAGGGAGAGAATCTCAAGCAGACTCCCCATTGAGCTCAGAGACCCAGGGAGGGTTCAATCTCACAAACTGGAGATAATGGTCTGAGCCGAAATCAAGAGCTGGACACTTAACTGACTGAGCAACCAAGGCAGCCCAACAGAAACAATTTTCTTGAGTTAAAGAAAAGCACAAATTTTCATATTGAATTGGCCTTCCAATACTCTGGTTTCTCTTCAGATCGTATAAATCTTTCGCCTTTTGAATTGGCCTACCATATTCCAAACAAGATCATGATGAAAGAATCACAGGGCTCCGTGGCTATTTGGAACTTAGGGACAACTCTCTGCATAAAAGATGGATCAAGGTGCTTTTTTTTGATACTGGATTTATAATTGATCTCTGGTTTGATTTTTAGTTTTTAATTTTATTTTAATGTAGATTGAGTATATACATAAGATATGGAAGATCTAATGTAATAGGGCAAAAACTGGCAAACCCAGTCAACAAAACCAAACTATTTTTTTTAAAAGATGAATAAGAAAGAAAAATCTTTTTGCATTTCTGAGTAAGAAAAAATGCAAAGCATATACTACACTAAGCATGATAAGAGGAATGCAATCATGGGTGTATGATGTAAGAATACTACATAAATAATTACATTAAACAACAAATGATATTGAATACTTTTGGAAAGTCTTTGTATTATCTGTGAAACTCTTCCATAAGTCTAAAATTATTTCAAAATTAAAAGTTAAAAAAACTTCAATGTCTCCCTATTACCTTCTTATTAAAGTCTGAATTCTTTACTCTGAAAATAAAAGCTCTGCAGCTGACCCCAGCTTTCCCTTTCAGCTTTATCTCCCTGAATTCCTCTTCTGACACTCAGTGCTTCATCCTAACTGTTCCTCATTCATCCCTTTACTTCTTCTAGCTGCTATTTATGTTCATGTTCTGTCTCTATAATAAAACATAAATGCCTCGGGGACAGGGTCTGTATCTTCATATCCCTATGACTCCAAGCACTGTGCTTTGCATATAGTAAGTGCCCAGTAAATTTTGTTGAATGAATAGCTAAGTGAGTGGATAGCAAATCTCAAATATCAATGGAGTTTATATTTGTCCACTATTGTATATAATCACTATTGATTGATACACAAAATAGTGAGTACTATTATCTACAATGTAACTATTATATATGATACAATATATCAAATAAGATATTTTACCTAATAAGATGGTGGGCTGGCAAAGAAAAGTCAGGAACATTAAAGTCAGGTAATATTATTATGTTCATATCTGTGGTTTTAAGTTTTGAAGGTGGATTAGCTTAAAAATATTGATGTAAAAAAACATCCAGTTCTCTCTGAATTTAATTTGTGCATAGTAACTTCCCTTCCACCAAATACCCATGACCAAGAATAAGCAAGATTTGGCCATTTCCTCACCAGGTATGCATTATGTTTATTTATATGTAATAAATGCACTCATTATAATCTCCTAGAAGGTAACATATTTGACAGATCAGTGAATGGATCTAGAGGATATAAATTTTAGAAATTCAAATTTCCTTATTTTTGTTTTTGCTTTCACTACCTTGAGAATTATGAATTTCCCAATCGTCTCATAAATTTCTCCTCAAAATGATAGGACTTCCCCTTGATAGTACATTCAACATCCTCCTTGTGGTCTTTAAAAAATAGAAGACAAAATGAAAAAACTGAACTCTTCAACAGGGAGGCCTCTTGGTGATTTCTCTAATCATTTCAGGGCTCCTTTACCTTATGTTTAAATCATTATATTTTAAAGTTCTCAGGAGGATTGTTAACATCCTTGCTTTAAAAGATGCAGAATTTCCTGAATCAAATGTTTTGAAAATGTGTTTGGTTGATTGGCTGACAAATCTGGCCCCTAACCCCTTTGGCCCCCCAAAATATGATTTGAGAAAGGAAAACCAGGAAGTAAAAAAAAGAAAGAAAATTTCTCCTAAAGCAGCGTCCTTACACTTTTCTATGACTGTTCAAAAGCCATCTTAAATGCTATTTTCACCATATAACATTTCATCATGTTTTTGCCAGCAATTGGCCAGTAAGAGCCTACATGCTCATTCCTGCAATGCCTTTCACGTAATCAAATGTCACCCTTGTGCATTGCAAATCACTTCATGATGGATTATTAATGCCGAGACCATGTGCTGAGACATGGAGAAACCATTATGCCAGCAGTAGCCTTCTTACTGAGCCATGGACATCACCTCCAATGGTGCCAAGTAATTGAAAATACTTGAAGTGGAGTTTGGAACTGGATTGAAGGATTAATCCTTCTGGTTTCATGAAAGCTGTAAGAGATTATGCCCATTCATTCTTTAGAAAAATGGTATTCAGACTGAGCTTTAGTTTTCTGATTAATCAAAGGAAAGCAGTCAAAGGCTCTGATGGACACAAACCACTGGTTTTATGCAAAGAAACCTCCCACTGAAGTAAATGGGAGGCTTGTGTCCAAGAAGACTAATTAAGGAATTTTCAGTTAGTCTTGACACCACAACCCACAAAAAACAGAGAGCCAGAGAGAAAGAAAGCAGTCATAATCTTGTTTAAACTATGCCTTCATAAGCTACTACAGTATTAGAAAAAGGAAGTGAAAATGATTCATTTTTGAATTTCAAAACAATAAATAAAATGATCTATTCATATTAAATTATTTTTCTTTTAGAAAGTAATATTGAAACACATTAGTTCTTATTGTGTCTTTTTATAAAAGAAACCATCCTCTAATATTACAGGCATTCAGTAGGAATTCATGCATTTTGGACATATTTTCTTTATGCCATTTTCGTCTAGGCAGTTAATCCTTCCCTAGCCACATATCATGACCATGAAAACTTGCAGTAATTTCCATTTTTTTACAATAAGAGCAACACAAGGGCCATCAGATCAACGTCTGGCTCCCCTCTTGATGAACTCAGAAGGAAAGCCACTCACTGCTTCAGCAGCTGTTTTTGTTTTCAAGTGCAAAAGGAGAACTTATTTGAGTATTTTATCTTATTTTATATTTTGATTAAAAGGTTTGTGATTCAAGTTTTGTTTTCCAACCAATGACGTGACCTTCCATGTCATCTGCTAGAGTGATTTGGATTAAAGAATTTCATTCTTATTTGGAATAAAAACCAAAAATTCCTTTGAGTGTAGTACAAGACCATATGATTATTTGTGTGCATAAATTAGGATTGATAAAAAAAAATGTGTCCTCTGGCTAAAACACTGATGTGATAGCTGATTTATTTGCAGTGTAGGACACTAATTCATTTGGGTATCATATCTTTTTCACGTTATTATTTTTTATTGTTAAAATTTCTTCATGGAAAACAAATATAGGTATTTAGGCTCTTTGTGTATTGCCTAGCAACCCATGGAACTGAGACATTTAATATTACCATAGGCAAGCTGTTACTGGTTTTTGTTTTTTTCATTTTCAACCAAAGCTTGGTGTTGCATAATTGGGAGACATGAGAGGACAAAGCAGATGAGCTCCTGGCAAAGCTCTGTCTCTAAAAGGCCTGTTTATTTTTATGCCTCTTAGTTTTCAAACCAAAACCTTTGCTTATGAAGATACCTAGAAAAATTACTTTTCCAAGATGCATACTGTCTAAAAGAAGATAGGACTGTTTGATTTTGTTGTGTTTAGTTTCTTGAGTTTTATGTTTTACACTTCCATGCATTGAATGATTCTTCTCAAGGTCCAGGGGATTGAAAGTATATTGAAATCACAATAAACTATGTTTATGAAATTAAGTTTTTACCAGGAGAGAAGGACTAAGAGAAATTTTTATTAATTTGTAGACTTGGCTACTTAAAATCGTAAGACTCTTCACTGCTTATTAAATGAGGCTTAACCTTAACAGTCTATGTCTCAAATAGAGATTTAGCTCCTGCCATAAAATTGAGACTATTGCCCCACACTGAAGCTGTTTTAATGCCAAGTATTTCTATTTAAAATCATCCATGACCTCTTCTTTGTCTCTAGACTTGTATACCTTGACTCAAATGCACAACCCACTGTGCAATGTAACTTAACTTCTAAAGGAGGCATTTCCTGGTAGAAATCTCCACAGGAAAGCATCCTGTTTTGTAACTAATGAGACCCAAAGATAGGAAGGTTAGTTATAACCCCTTACCATTTGAAAGTCATATGTCAAGACTTTAATGACTTGCCCATGAAATTGGGAGTGCATATTGTTTTAATGAGACATTGTATTTATTCCCCAGTCCCATTCCCTAACTTTAATCTGTGTCTCTTCTTAGCAAGTAAAGTGAATAGAGATGCTTGGCCTCCAAAGAGAACAGGAGAGTGCAGTGAAAGAAATACCTAGGAAGAGAATCCAAGTGGTAAATAAAGACTTGGTACTATCTTCACAGAAGCCTACAAGCCCCTAGTTGATGAGCTTTAGGAAGATGCTACCTGTCTCAGGAGTTGCTGAGTGAGGAAGAAAAGCTGACTCCATCTTTCCCCATCCCCCCTCAATCCCTCTCAGTGCAATCAGAGCCAAGTCCTTTTACATCAAAGCAACTATAAAAATAAACCAAAACTTTGAGCCCTGATCAATTCATCTTGTCTTCACCTTAACTTGAGAAGAGAAAAAGAAGAAAAGAAAAAAGGGCAAAGAAAAAAACCTCAAGGAGCAAAACACAACATGGTTTTGTAATAGTTACCAGGGACCTTGCTCTAGGTATGTGCGTAGAATAGCATTTGTGGCAGAGGTAAATGAGGAGGAGGCCAGGTGGTTTATATTATAAAAATAACATTCTGACCTACCATGTGCATGAAACGTTTCTTTCAGTTGACAGGAACTGGTGAGTTTTCTCTGAAAATTGGACTACCAGACCACTCCCCTCCCCCATACCTAGCAAAACCCCCATTCCCAGCACACACAGAGCTCCAAATTGTTCCCAACATATTTGCAGGCAGCCTGACCTAGGGAGAAAGAGACACAATATTAACTTGGGTGACTGAGTTTCAACGGTTGCCCTTTTTCACATCACCGTCTGGAAGGGGGGAAAATGCTAATATATCCACAATTAGATAAATTGGAACACATGCAAATGTTCATGCTTAGACCGGGGCAGTCAAGGTCTTAAGGAACTGAAAAGGGGACAATTAACAGCAAGGCCTGGCTTGCGGCACTCTTTGTGCCCATGACTTGCTGTCAGGATGAAACAGAGGTGTTGGTGACACTGACCAGAGCTGACAGACCATACACACAAACTCTGCAAGATACTTGCTGAGACTTGAATTCCTATTCACAAAAGCAAAACATTCCCAACCACCTGAATGACAGACTTGACAGCCTAAAAGATTTGGGCAAGAATTCTCACCTCTCACAAGGTCCGTTTATTTGGTTTTGCCACCTGCAAAGCCCCAGCTCAGGAGATCCCTTGGGTAAATGTGCTATTGAGTGAATGCCACCTAAATAATACTGACCTGCCCTTGACCCCCCCTCCCCCCCCTGTAGGGGGAGTGGGGACAACATCTTCAGCTTTGAGTTCATATGTACATTCAATCTGTCACATTTGCTACTATATGATTGTTCTTATTCAAAAACCTCATTCCTTACAGACTATTTTTCAACCTTTGGCTACCATTGGTAGTGACTGAGTAAAGTGTACCTAACTTGGTTTTATACATTTTGGATCTACAAACCTTTTTTTCCTTGATATCTTAAAAATAAAAATACGAAAAATCTTTAGAAGTCAGTTAAGATGGAGAAAAGTTACTTAAATTGATGTCTTTCTACTTGCTTTCCAGTAGGAAACACTGTAGTTGAGATGCATGTGCAATTAAATCTTGGCATCTAGAAACAGCTTTCAACATGTGTATCCTGCCTATTTTCTAATAATAAACCTGGGGAAAATTATTAATCAAATGAAGGCTACCAGGAAAGTAACTGTTCAGAGAACGTCAGCCTTGCTAGAAACAGTTTCTACGAACAAGTAACACAGTTGTCAATAATTTTTAAATATTTAATAAATAATTAACAATAAAACTAGTTTCTTAGTAGGCATTTATATTTTTATACACATACATGACTACCAAAATTTTATTTCACTTAATTTAAGAACCGTACTTCTTGGGGCACCTGGGTGGCTCAGTCATTAAGCCTCTGCCCTCAGTTCAGGTCGTGGTCTCAGGGTCCTGGGATTCAGCCCTGCATTGGGCTCTCTGCTCAGCAGGGAACCTGCTTCCCCCCACTCTCTGCCTGTTGCTTTGCCTACTTGTGATCTCTCTCTTTCTGTCAAATAAATAAATAAAATCTTAAAAAAAAACCCTGTACATCTTAAAAGTTGGTAAGTCACTATTTAATTTCAGGACGATCTACTTGGCCCATGAATTAATCTTGGTTGATTAATTTGCCATTGTACAGTGTCACACTTTGGAAAATTATCATGGTAGAAATAAAAACTGCTCAGCAGAAAAGGAAAATTGAGACCTCACTTACTTAAGTCAGCAGTGCTTATATACTTCCTAAGGGCCTAATTTCAGAACTGTCATAAAGAACCTTTTTTTTTTCAACTTGAACACTGCTTCCCTTGATTCTTGGGTAGAGGCAATTTCACTAGTGAGAAATAAACATTTTGATGTTAGCAAAGGTGGACTTACCATTGCGATATTGTGATTTATAAAAAGAAATATATATTTTGTCTTTATTTTGGTCCCTGGCACAGAGCTCCTAAAACCCTTAGAATTTCCTAAGTGGTAAGAATGAAAAAGGTATCTTTTATTATTCATAACAAAACCCTTTCTACCATACTTAAGTTTATGTTAATGAGGTGGTTTCTGAAAAGCCCCTAATGATGGTGACTGGTTGCCTTGGTAACAAATCACATGATTAGAAGGTTGAAAGTTTCAACCCTAGCATCTGACCTCCTAGGAAATGAGAAGGACTAAAGATTGATTTAATCACTGGTGGCCAAAGATTTAATCAATCATGTCTATGTTATGAAGCCTCCATAAAAATCCTAAGTGTTGGAACTTGGAGAGATTCTAGGTTGGTGTACATATGGAAGTTCTGGGAGGGTGGTGTACCTGTGAAGGGCATGGTGCTCTGGGCCTCTTCCCACACTTGTGCTCTATGCATCTTTTCCTCTGGCTGTTCCTGAGTTCTATCCCTGTATAATAAACCAGTAAGCTCTTAAGTGAGCCATCTTCCTGAGTTCTGTGAATTGTTCCAGCCAATGATAGAACCAGAGGAAGGGGTCATGGGAGTTACTCATTTTTACCTGGTTGATCAGAAACCCAAGTGACAACCTGGAATTCCTATTCATGTCTGAACTGGGGGTAGTCATGTAGGACAGAACCATTAATCTGTGGGATGTGATGCTATCTCCAGGTAACTAGTTTGGGAATTATGTTAAATTGTAGAACACCCAGCTGGTGTCATGGAATTCATTTGTGTGATGTAATTAGTTGTGTTGGTGAATAGAGTATAGAAGTGTAGAATGATACAGTGTAGTGGAGGAGAGACTTACCCTTTTCATGAAGCCAGTGAAGCTTCTGCTCAGACTTCTTCTAAATCCAATGTCAGTTTTTTAAATTTCTTATTGTTCTTCTTAAACAAGATCCCCCAAATTATGTAAACTTCATGCCCCACAAAAACTAGTTCTGCTGCTGACATTTAGAAACGGGACATGGAAGAGACAGAAGTTAGAGCAGTGTTCCTCTGAAAATAGTCATGGGTTCACTTGCCTCAGAATCACCTGGAAGCTTGATAAAATGCAGACAACCCCACCCCAGTACAATCCAACTAAAGATACTGATTAAGTAGGTCAGATTGGGGCCTGGGAATGTTCATGTTTAACAATTTCCTCCAGGTGATCTTACTATCAACACTAAAGTTTTTGAACTCTTGGTTCAGATTCCTGGCCTAGGTTTATCATTGATCTTCATAGTGTACTCTGTGGGCTTCTATCATGTTGTTGGTGGTGATCTAACATGCAAAATAAAATATAAGGCGAGAATGAGTTGGTCTTGGGATAATTTCTTATCCAATAGAGCTGGAAAAGTTTAATTTAAATGATTTTTGCTCTTGAAGAATTAGCAAACACTTCTTAAAATTATTGAGCAATCTTATGTGGCAGAATTCCAAATTCTTTTGCCCCCATACTTAATCAAGGGGTCACTTTCAGGAGAACCCTCCTACACTGTTGGTGGGAATGCAAGGTGGTGCAGCCACTCTGGAAAAAAGTATGGAGGTTCCTCAAAAAGTTGAAAACAGAGCTACCCTAGGATGCAGCAATTGCACTGCTGGGTATTTACCACAAAGATAAAAATGTAGTGATCTAAAGGGGCACCTGACCACCAGTATTTATAGCAGCAATGTTCACAATAGCCCAACTATAGGAAGAGCCCAGATATCCATTGACAGATGAATGTATAAAGATATGGTGCATATATATACACAATGGAATATTATGCAGCCATCAAAAAATGAAATCTTGCCATTTTCAATGATGCGGTTGGAACGAGAGGTTATTATGCTAAGCGAAATAAGTCAATCACAGAAAGATAATTATATGATCTCACTCATATGTGAAATTTAAGAAACAAAACAGAAAACCACAGGGGAAGAAAGGAAAAAAATAAAACAAGACAAAACCAGAAAGGGAGACAAACCATAAGAGATTCTTAATCTTATGAAACAAACTGAGGGTTGCTGGAGGGGAGGAGGGGAGAGAGTTGGGGTAACTGGGTAATGGACATTAAGGAGGGCCTGTGATATAATGAGCACTGGGTATTATATAAGACTGATAAATCATAGACCTGTACCTCTGAAACCAATAATACATTATATATTAATTGAATTTTTTAAAAAAGGGGGGGTCACTTTGAGCCAGCATGAGAAGCTTCCTATAGGATATTTGATCTTCTCATCTAATCAAGCTGATGCCTCTCTCCATTTTCCTTCTCCCTATAGTACAGGTAGAGGAAAGCATTGAAAAGACAGTAGAAGGGAAGCAGATATTAAAATAATAGTTAGCACATTGCCCTCCTCATTGAGCACATTTGCTTGCCACAGTATGGTGCTTCCACTTTTGGCCTTTTGTTCTGAATGAAGTTGAGTTTGTTATGCAATGGGTAGAGATAAGCTTGAAGTCTTTTGTCAAAATACCCACAGAATATCAAAGTAGAAGGTTTGGCTAAAAAATTATATTGATTTGTAGAGTGCTGTGAGATTTTAGCCAAATTATATATTCTATTTCAAGGTGAGTGATCATTTCTGTGGTAAGTAGAATAGTGTAGTAGTTAAAAATTTAGATTCTCAAGTTAGGCAGACCTGGGGAGGAATCTTTTTTTTTTTATCACCTTTTTTTTTTTTTTTGCAGTGGGGCAGCAGGTGGGGGGGTTTTGCTGTGCAGAGGAAGAGAGAGAGAGAATCTTAAGCAGGCTCCACGCTCAGCATGGAGCCCAACTTGGGGCTCAGTCTCACAACCCTGAGATCATGACCTGATCTGAAATCAAGAATCAGAGGCTTAACTGACAGAGCCACCCAGGTGCCTCTTTTTCATCACTTCTTAAGTTGTGTGACCTTGGGATATGACTTGTTTCCTCATCTGCAAATTAAGGATAACAACGAAGAGAAATGCCTTTATATTAGTGATCTTTGGCTGGGTAACAAATTGCCTCAAATCTTAATTCATTGTCTCATATTGTTTCTGGGGATCAGGAATCTGGAAACAGCTTAGTTGGGTAGTTCTGGCACAGGGTCTCCTGGACGTTGCAGTCAAGCTGTTGGTTGAAGCTGAAGTCCTCTGAAGTCTTGATTGGTTCCGGAGGTCAGCTTCAATCTCATTCAGATGTCTGTTGGCAGAAGGCATTAGTTGCCTACCATGTGTGTCTTTCTGTAGGGCTGCCTACAGCATGGCAGCAGACTCTTCCCAGAGCAAGCTATCTAAGAGAGAAAGCAAGTGTTACCAAGGCAGATGGTCACAGCATCTTTTATAACCTAATATTGAAAGTGACATACCATAACTTCTGTCATATTCTATTGGTTACATAGACCAACCACAGTATAGTGTAGGAGGGGACTGCATAAGGGTGTGAATGCCAGGAGCAGAGATCACAGGGCGCTGTCTCAGGGCTGGTTAACCCTGCCTTCAAATAGTTTTCCTCAGCAACGAGGCACTCTTTTATTTTTCTATTTTTTATTTTTTTGCTTTAATTTTAAATGAGAGCCAGGAGGCTTTGAAATGATCATAGTGGTTTATAATGTAGCAGCAAATGAAAGGCATCTGAACATCGAGATAAATGTCTGAGTGGGGTCTACAAGCCACTTGAAAAGCATGTGGCTCCACATGCCTAAGAAATCCACAGCTGACTTTAGTAAAATCTCAGATATTAAATATTGCAGCTCTGCACTTTAACAAAGTGCAAAGGACAGTAGTTGTCTCTCTATATTAACAAGTAAGAATGGTGAGCGGATAAGGCATGGTTTACAAATCTGTATTTATGATTGGGGTCTGGCTGAAAAACTGCAAGAATAAACCATACAACCTGGGAAGTCTAATTCTAGCAGGAAGTTGTTTTGAAATAACATCATACTTCATTCACTCCCCAAGTATGTCTTTGATGACCAGTTTGGACACATCAATAAGATGTCCTGTCACTTACCATATTTTATTTTCTTGCAGCATTTCCTACTCATGGTAATTCTAACGGTGCCTGTTCTTACAGTGGAATCCACACTCTGATTTAGATTTGCCAAGCAGATTGCTCTTGGCTAAATTTCTTGCCCAAGTGCAGGCCCTTATGCTTTGAGAGATCTCATTTAAAGATCCCTAAAGAAAAGTATGCAGACTTTACTGGCTTAGATTTGTAGCTCCAAATTTTAGAAGAAAGCGGCTGGTTAACATTATAGACATTTTGAAGTACTTGTCTTTCAGAAATGCAAAGAACAATAGCAAGAAAAACCTTTTGATGGTTCAGAATTTATTTTATTTTATGTACTTATTAATTGGTACACTTTCTCCCCCCATTTTAACCAAAGATTCTGTACATTGAAACAATAAGTAAAGACATGTGTCTGCTTTAAAATCTTGATATTGGTTAAGTCTCCGTAGTCCTTTTTCATGCTTTCTGGGAAAAGGCTCTTCTGTTCTCTCAGCCCAGCAGTACTTTGATCTCAGAAGCAGTGCCATTTGGTTGTAAATGTATGTGGTGCCTTTGATCTACTATTTAGCTGGTCTTTCTTAAAATAGATAGCTTCTTTTATCTAAGTAGTGTTTACTAGGTCTCTCTCTATGAAAGATGGCTTAAATTGCTATTATTTAGGTAGAAAGTTATATAAAGTTTCTTAGGATTACCCAGATCTGAATCTAGTTCTCTAAACTCTAAACCCCAATGGCTCTATTATAGATTTTGTAAAGCAGATTCCTATTAAAATGGGCTACTCCTACAGATGTCAGGTAATATTTGCAAAGACTTTGCTTGCTTTTTGATAGGAAACTGATTTTCCAAAGAATAATAAACATATCCTACACTCGGGCAAAATGGTAATTTTAGAGTGTCTGAACTGAACCAATTACCCCCTGAAATTCAAATATTTATATATTTTTATATTACATACCACATAGGGTCTATTGAAATGGGATTTTTAAAAAAAATAATGAGTATATATATTTAATTCTCTTCTTTATGAGGATTTCTTGAACATTTTGTCAGGTGCCTTAATGACTGGTGTTTGACTTTTCTAGGCCTCAGTTATTCATTCAACAAACTGTCTATTTCAAGTACAGAGACACAAAGATGACTTAGTGAAAGACTCTGCCTTTAGATCGCTCACAGCCAAGGGTTGTAGGGCAGAGCACTTGCAGACAATTTCATGGCAGTATGGTGAATGCCTCTCATGGATGGTGATCCTCCTACCCTGACCTTGGGAGTGGTCATGGAAAACTTTCTAGAAGACGTGGCATCTGAGCTTCTTTGCAAGCCTGTAATGAAGAACTCAATGTCCTATAAATTCCCGGCCAAGTCCATAAGTCAAAATCGACCTATCTGTCCAGATCTCCCTAATTTAATAGAAGTGTCCTAAACCATAGGAAAGGTCTAAAGCTTCGATGGCTTTTACTGCCTGAAGCTACCCCAAAGCCTTCTTGCTTGTCATTGAACTCTAAGGAGGAAATCCCCAAATCACTTTCACATACATTTTAGAACTTTTGCACCATTCTTTATTTAAAAGGAAGTATTGGAACTCTCTTTGTGTTGTAAACAAAAATAACTGTGTATATTGCTACTTTGTTGGACTACCAACACCTGGTTTGTTTCCCCGCCCCCCCCTTCCTCCTTGGTTTCATGTTCCTATTTCAGAAGTCTTGTCATTACTTCACCTGAATACTAACCATGTGTGAGCACTTCCAAATGCTGACCCTGAGAGCAGGCACTCCGGAGGACTCTCAAGAAATATATAAGTGACCCTTCCCAGGCCTGAAGGTTGGGAGAGGAACATAAGGAAGCAATCCGTAGTCACTTTTGGGATCATTACAGTAGCAGTCACAACTGTCCAAAGAGGAAGGTCAAAGCAGGAAAATCAGAGGGACCTGGGGCCTAACTTCGGGGGACTCCTACAGTGTTCATGGAGATGGAGAGGAGAGGCCAGCCTCTAGAGGATACAAGAACATGAGTTTGGAGCATTCTTCGGTCAGTGCAGGCATGGTCAGTGTGGGACAGATGAGGTAGAGGCAGGAATGTGTGGGAAGCAAACTGAAGGAGTTTGGCTTTTTCCCAGGGGAGTTACTGAGTCCTTGAGGCTGCAAAATGGGAAAATAAAGTGGAATCTTTGGTACTTGTCCTGTTCTTTCACACCAGTCACCAAGCCTACTGATTCTGAGAATTCTGTATTTTAGGTGGTAGAGTCCTAGAGATCAGAGAGACTGGCCTTCCCATTTGTCCAGTGAGGAAATAAGTCCCAAAGTTCCAGAGGCCTGGGTCTCACAATCACTAAGTAGCAGAGCCAGGGGTACCGGTCCACCCTGTTGACCAGGACCTGAGCCTGAGCTTCTCTTCCTAGGGCTTGTTTCCCACCAGGAGTTTTAAGTAGGGTCTAGGACCTTTGATGGTTCCCAGGAACCTATAGGAGAAATGGCATCCCACCCTCCAATAAGAGCGGACTCCAGTGCACTTCTCATAGGGCTTCGTCCCTTTATATGGACCTCCAGGGTCCACACCAAACAAGAATTTGAATGAGAGCTGTGGTTGGTAACAAAAGAGACAGAGAGAATAGAAAAGAATCAGGATACATTGAGCAGGCCCAAATGAGCCACAGAAAAGCCAGGTTAGGAGAATAGAGAGCAATATTACTTTTAGGAGAATTTTTTAATGAGTTGCTAATCATAGTCTGCCTATGGTTCCTAACTTCAGAAAAGCCTAATGGAGCATGTCCCACCCAAACAGTGGCCTGAGAGCAAGATGGACATGGTAGTCCTCAAGAAAATCAGGGAACTATTAAGAGAAGGAAAGTGGGAGGATAAATGCTGGAAAAAACAAAACAATAGATTTTGACAGGAGCTCCCTTGTCTTCACCTGGACATGTGAGTACATAAAAGACTGGGATAGTCCCATAGAATATTACCATATACCAGGTATTCTCATTGCTTCATGTATATTTAGTAATTGTGTCAATCCTCAGCTCGATGACATAGGTATTACTATCATTCCCATTTACAGAGGAGGAAATTGAAGCACAGAAGGCTAACTTGCCCACAGTCATTCAGCTAATAAGTACCATAGCTGGGATCTGAATCTAAGCAGTCTGACTCCAGAACCTGTGTTCTTAATTATTGCATTAAAAATATACCATTTTCCTTCTTTCCTTACATTTTTTCCCTCTGAAACAAGAATTTGAGGAAGGTCCTGAAAGTGAATGTAATCCCTAATTATACCATGGTAGCTATTATTACTTTTATTATTATTTATTAATAGTATGAAAAGTCTCTGATGCAGAGTAGACATTCAAAGACTGCAAAATAAGGCAAAAATCATTTGAAGCCCAACTAAGACATTTGCATGGACTCTAGGGCAGAAAGAAAATCTGCATGATCTTCAGGGGATTAGCATTGGGTAAGAAAGAATAGGAGCAGAGTAATGTATGAATGAAAATGTCCAGAAATCCACTGAGGCAGTGACAAAAATGGTGAGATGCCAAATCCTGTAATAATTTCCTTTCTCCTTCCCTTCTCAAGTGCTGCTTAAGTAGAGCTGAGGCCAGACGGGATGCAGCGAAAGTGGCCCTAATCAACTCCCTCTTCAATGAGCTGCCCTCTCGAAGGATCACTAAGGAATTCATTGTGGAAAGTGTGCAGGAAGCAGTCGCCTCCACCAGTGTGAGTACCCAGCAGGGTAGAGAGCTGGATGCACTGAGACATTGAGGCCCTTGAATCTGGGGAAATACTAAAGTGAGCAAATTCATTGAGAACTGACCGAGTTTAGCAAAACTGGCTGGCTTGGTTGTGAGTTTCAGCTTCACACTGAGCAGAGAGTTTACTTAAAAAAAAAAAAAAGAAAGAAAAGAATTGTGCAGGCTTCATTTTGACCCATAAAATCATTGATCTTCAACAAAATGAACATTTGGATTGGAAATCAAGAAATTGGAGCTGGTTCCCTATGCCACATCTCAGAAATATTTTTTAGCTGCCCTGGATGACCATTAAGCAAATTTTAAATCAAAGTAGATAGTTTGATCCATCCTGATTTATTTATTTGAAAGTTTGCTATTTGAAAAGTATTGATTTTTTTAGGGCCTGGGAATGCATGCAATTGAATACTGCTTTAATCTAGAGATAAACTAGCTCATTTTCCCCCCAAACTTGACTAATCATAAAAATTATCCTAAGTGCTTATTAAAAGTGCCAATTTCCCAGTCACTGTGGGGATCCTGCAACCTGTATTTTTAAGGAAAGGCTGACTGCTTAGACATGGAAAAGGCATATGTCCAATATTTTTTAGCTCTTAAATTATCATGCTTAATATTAATTCTTTGAGAGAGCTGAATTTTTTTTTCAGAGAAAATTTCTGTTAATGGCCATAATTAATGTAAAATGCTTTAAGAGCAAAAACTCTTGTCTTGGAAATTTAGATAGAATATCTTCTCAGCAATCCAGGAGTAGATGATTTGCCCCATGAATTATTTAGAACTTCTGATACTTGATACTTATCAATTACAAACAATGGAGGAAGCCTTGGTTTCCCACTGTGGCAGGTGTCTCCCTGTGTGTCCACCAAAAACAGAAACTTGGCATTACTGAGGGAATTAGCCACCTCCTGGCTTTGCTTTTAGCATGGACAAACCCCATCTAAGATGTACATTCTCTGATCACCTTAATCTCATTATAAAGGTTCTATCATTTTGGAGAAGCTGCTGAAAATGAAGGACACATTGTCACTCTAGCAGTGACCCTTTTGTTCCTTTTTCCCTCATAAAAGCTCTTGTCACTCACAGAAGAGATAAGAGAAGGGGCAGGGGACAGAGAGTGGTTGGCCCGGCAAGGAGACATCGGGAGATCTGTTCTGTATCTGCTGTCAAGATGAAAGGAAGCTTTTATTTCCTTGACTTATATATTTCAAGGGCCTTTGAGAAAGCGAAGTTAGGAAAATGATGTCTGATTCATATGTGTGGAATTTACTCGGGAGCATGGAGGGGCCCTCAGGGTAAATGTAATTTATCATTTTTTTTCATGGAAATTTCTAAGGAAAGAGAATATATAAAGTTTGCAGGCTTCTGGATAGATTTCCTCTGGGATATTTAAAAAGCCAACATAAATATTTCAACAGCAGCATGTTAATGTTATTGCATCCAGAAGCTATAAATTTGCTGCTATCTGATGCTGGCAGTTGTTTATTCAGCCTCACAAAGGCATTGCCCACCTTCCCAGAAATCTGAGGCCCTGGGATCCTGCAGGATAGGCCCCAATGCCAATCCAGCACTTGCATTAGCTTTTTTTTTTTTTTTTGTCACTACCCCTAATCAAATTGAAGGGCAATTTCATTTCTACTCATCACCCCACCCACCTTGTTTCCTAAAGATTAAGTAGTCCAGATGTGAAAAAAAATACATACCAAGATCCGTGTCTCTAGGTCAAACACCAGCGTATTATAAAAAGCTCCCATTAAGAATCACGGCAATAAAATATGAATGGTCCAAACAATCAGAGAATTCTTTCCCAGTCGGTTATATAATCTTGCCTGGTTACCATCAAATCAGAGCAAGGTCAGCATTTCAAGATTTCAAACAGATGAAGGCAGCCTTCTAGAGGGCAACCACTCAAACATTACCACCATCAACAGCAAAAACTTTGTGCAAAGATACAGGAATTTCTACTTTGGGAAAATTATTCTTTTAGCAAATATATAATCAGTTAACATTAGAATGAATGTTCAAATTGATTACAAAAATCTTCTTTACTCCGAGTTATGGTGAGTGTAAGAACTTTATCCCAAATCAACTGGAGACCTGGTTGTAGAGTGCACACCTAAAGGCTCAATATAACAGAACTTTCACTGTAGGGCCACAGCATTAGCTCATGACCACAAAAGAAGAGGAAGGAAAACTCCATAATATTTCCCTTTTCTGGTTTCTTCCCAAGGGCACTTTGGATGATGCAGATGACCCCAGCACCAGCATTGGAGCCTACCACTACATGTTGGAGTCAAACATGGGGAAGACCATGCTGGAGTTTCAGGTACCTGACTTCCTACTTCGTGTTTATTTTGCTACCCAATCCAGAAACCCGGGAGAATGCCACTCTTATCGTTAACATCTCCTGTCCCCCAAATCTAGTCTTTTTGTTGTTGTTGTTCGGGTCATTTTAATTTAACCCTCTTTGACTTCAGCATGGTAGCTCTGTCTTAGCCACACCTCAGGAGGCTAAAACAAACAAGCAAGCAAGGCAAAGTCTTTGCTTTCTTGAAACAGAGTAAAGCACTTACATCCACGAAACAGCTGGGGAACCCCACCATCTGATCTGCAACATTTCACCAGCTTTTCAGTACAAAGTTCCCTTTTAAGCCAGTTGAACAGTTTGAAGTGTTGGTTGTGACCATTTGGTTCTTAATTTTCAAGTCATAGATGTAGTTGTCTGTAATGTACATTAAACAATGCCCCCCCTCAGTTCTGGTATCTCCATTAAACAAGATCAGCCACCACCTGTTGTTAACTAGATCAAAACATTCAGCAAACTGTAATCCTGTTTCATCCACTGCTGACAAGCAGTAATAGAGCTGAGGAACAACACTATCTATTACTTGCAAATTAAATAACTACCTGAATAACATTAGCAATAAGAATAATAGTAGCCAACACTGATTGGCTTTCTCTGACACTATGGTCACTGTGCTAAGCATTTAACAAATGTAGTTTAACACTCATGACAAACATGAGTATTTACTATCCCCAAGTCATCTTTTTAGGAAGGAGTGCTGTTTAGCTTAGTCAATTGCAGAACAAGGACCCATGCAGTCTGATTTCTCAGCTCACACCCCCAACTCTTTATCTTTTATGGGCTGGGCAGATGAAAATTCAGTAGTGATTGGGCATGAAATGTGCCCCCTAAAAAAACTAACTTTGAATGTTGAATAGCCGCATTTATACAATGCTAGTAGGAATCAATACACGATGTTATAATGAAGAGATTGTGCCCCCAGTATTTCTGTTGCTTTAGGTTAGAGTCCCAGAAGCAATCAGAGATACAAGTTTTATGGACCAAAATATTCATCATAGTGTAAATTACAACAATGTTTCATCTGCGCCCTGAAACCACTAGCTTTCGAATACCTTTCAGACTGTTTCTGGACTGCAGTGGCATAGTCACTTTGCAGGCGGATACGTACCTCCTGCCCATTTATTAAAAAATCAGTATTTTTTGTCATTAGTCCCCATGTTTAGCTGAAGCAAAAATACTCTCTCTTCATTTGGTCATCCAGTTGTTGTTTTTTTTAAGTGGCAGTGGTTTCACTGAATTTTGATGTTAATTGCCTTGGGTTTGAAGACTCCAGGTATCCCTAAATCCTACCCTCTGGAATAGACAGACGTTGATTCTGAGCTCAGACACTGAAGTGGGCTGGTCTGGTTTAGCTTGGCTCAAGTCAACTTTTCACCTCTAAATCTGTTTCCTCATTATATGTCTATTAGGGAGACTAATAGTACTAGTGTTACCTCCCAGTGCCCATGTGAGCATTAAATGGGACAATAATTGAAAGAGTCCAGAACAGTTCCTGGGACATGGTAAACACTCAGTGAAGACCAACAACTGTTATTATATACTTCTAAACTGTTATTATATACTTCTAAAGAAGGACCGCTTCACTTGAAATGCCGTACTACTGGATGGATTCCCTGACAACTTGATCTAACTTAAAGGTTTCAAATGAGGACAAGGCAACTCCCTGCAAACATTTCAGGCCTCTTGTTATAGAATAAAAGGGTGGAACTATAAAGGCCCATGCTTTTCCCCCATAATGATCTAAAGTCAAGCAGAGTAAAAAACAAAAGGGAGGAGCATAACACAAGCAAATTTTTACAAACTGAACAGAACTGTGTGTGAAACCTGCTCTACCACTTCCTGCCTGCGCACATAATTATCTGAGACTCAGTTTTCTCATCTATAATATAAGAATCATAATGCCCATTGTGTAGGATTTTTGTGGAATTGATATAACATGTAAAACATAGCATCTAGCATAGTAATTTCTCCAAGGAATAACCCCATTTATCTTAATTCCTCCCCTCTCAATCCCAACAAAAGAATATTTTACTTCTCTTATTATAAAATGAATGTTGCCTGCCCTGGTACGTAGTAACTTGTATGTGATTTAGTAGCTATTTTCAGAAAATTAAGAATGAGTTTTGAATGCAGTCAAGTTAGTCTGCCAAATATGGGCAAGGTAAGATTTTTTAAAAATTATTAAAATTTTGTCCAAGTACTATGAATGGCTGTACTCAATCACCTTTTAGTAATTCTTAATCACCCTGCAATGGGCTATATATTTTCTGTGTGGTCTATGCAGTAAGTTACCTAAATATGTGAAATAATAACTTGAATCAAACTGTGGAAATGCCTCATAAATTCTCGTAAAAGAGGCTGGGAGCAGGATGGGGGACACAGGAAGAGGAAGATGTGAAGGCAGGAAAAATCCAAACTCGGTCCCCCAGTAGGGATGCTGGCAACCCAGGAGGAGGGCCGTGGAGCACATCCCTTTTCCTTCCGCCAGTTTGAGGTTGCCTGCTGGGTCCAGCACATTCCTTGGTGGCCTGGCTTAAATGCATCAGCTTGTTTCTGCACATAATGGAAATTGACCACAGACCCAGGCTGTTTGTAGCCAACACAGCACTTCAGTGCCCTGGTGGGTAATGGATGTGTGTCTGTATCTAGCTACGGAAGACTATCCCATATAAAAACAAGGCTGGTGTCTCCTGACTGCCTGCAGGCTTTCCAGGGAGTCTGTCAAGGAGGCAGCACTCAGAGGAAACATGATAGGCTTCTGCTTACCTTTACTTCGTGGGAGGGAAGCGGAATAGCCTTGCCATACAGAAAACTGCCTGGTGTTTGGGGGGAGGGATGGCGACAGCACTAGCCACTGGGTCTTGTCAAGGTCAGATTTGAGACGGACTTTGACTGAAGCTGGTTAATATATTTATTCTGAAGCCTAATGCAGTCCAAGAACGAGTTGTTTATTTACATCTTTGCTAAATTCTCCAGGTCGCCTTTTAAAACCTCATCCCATAAACAAATTTCCTCTTAAATCCATTCTCTTGGGTGGGGAGATGGTGCCCACCTGTTTTTCAAGTTCTCCATTTACTGTGTTTGTTTTTCTTATTTCTGATGAATCACAGAACCAAGCGAGTCTCCCAGACAAAGTTCCAGAGAGAAGCATAGTGCATTTTCTCCCCACGAAGTAGCTGAAAAGGCAAACATTGCTCCTAATAGGAGGCAACACCAGGAAGCACTGTGAGGACAGAGCCCAGCTGTTGGTGGTTTAAACGGAATGAATGACAAATAGAACCAGGAAAGCTGTAGAATGAAAGCTGCAACTTGCAGAAATCACAGAGCTTCCTTCTCCATTTGATTTCAAATTTACCTTACTGATCAGGACTGGCCACATCATTCTTGGGACCCATACAAAGTGAAAATCCAGGGCCTTTTGTGAAAAAATTACTAAGAATTTCAAGTCAGCGGAGCATGAAATCAAACTTGGGGTCCTGTGTGACTGCCCACACCACAAGCTCATGAGGCCAGCATTGTCCCTGAGACAGACTCACCAGAAGGGACCAGACTAGGGTAAGAAGAGTTAGGCCTTCACCTCAGGCACAAAATTTAAAGGAGTGTAAAAAACTCAGTGATCAAGACAATATTATAATGCACTATTTTAAAAACTCAAAATGAATGTGTAAAAATTCATAACAAACAAAATATCAAAATTTTAAATAAAGACAGAATTTTTTAAAAAGATTTTATTTACTTAAGTGAGAGAGAGAGAGAGAGACACTAGGGTATAGGTGCAGAGGGAGAGAGAGAAGCAGGCTCCCCACTGAGCAGGGAGCCTGACATGGGGCTTGATCCCAGGACCCCGAGATCATGACCTGAGTCGAAGGCAGATGTTTAATGGACTGAGACACCCACGTGCCCCTAAAGACAGAATTTTAAATAAAAGACCCTGAACTTTCATGATTCACCTTAAAAAATCTTGCTTCACTCTCCTCACCATAGTCCCAACCCAACCTATATGCCAGCTTCTTGTTTATCTGTCAGCCTACCCTAATTCCTCGGGGTTCTAGATCAGCCACATAACAAATAGCACAGCCCAAAGACCTGCATGAGGAGCAGGACAGATAGCTCACCAAACAGATTTCCTTTAAAGTGATAAGGCTTTGACAGGAAAACAGAACTGTGAAAACCAGGCAACATGGAATCCTGGTGAAACTAGAAGTCCTTACTGAAGTCCACAGCCCTCTCCTTGCCAGTCTATTATAAAGCAAGGATTTCTAATGGAATCCATGAGAGGCATACGAGGATTTCCTGGGCTCATACAGCTACAGGAAGATCTGAGGATAGTGAATTTGGTCTTATGAGGGGGAAATAAAGAGGTGGGACACGAAGAATGTGGCGATATTTCCACATATGTTACATAGTGATGGTAAGATTAGTATCTCTACAGAGGAGGGCAAGAACTAGACTGGGACATAATGTACAAAGGCAGAAAGAAGGTGATTTTCCCTATGGGAATGAGAACAACACTGAGAAAGAGGCAGTCATGTTACAACAAAAACTCCTTGGGGATGGAATAGAAATTTAGACAAACCAGAAGGGGTGTGGGGATGACTCTCCTGCAGTCAAAAACAGTTCAAGTCTCTGCGGGGAAGTTTTTGAGAGATGTACATTGCCAAGGGACAAGAGAATGGTTTCTGGCTCTGTTCACAGCAGAATTGTGGTTCCTAAAGTCTTAGGAGCCTTGCTGGGTGGATTGATTGGAGTTTATCTGGAAGAGGGGCAATGGTAAGTATATAGATAAGAATGAGACCTTAGAAGACATTACTAAGGCATTATGTTGCCCATGTTACTGTTTCTGGGTTATACAGAGTTTAATCATTATAAACTTGGGTTGGGGGGAAAGTGGAGGACTGGAAGTGGTATTTATTATTCTAAAAAATGGACATATACAATACAATGCAAAATTCAAATGGAGTCTTAAAACATTAAACAAAAAGAACTGTCTTATTTGGAAATAGTGGCCATTCTGTAACACTACAGAGGCTGTTCCCTATCAGGACATAAAAAGTGTTCCTTTTCATATTTACAGTTACAAAGTCTTTAGTGAAAAGATTAAAGATACAGTAAGAAAGGCAGCACAGATTTACCCTCCTCAGTCACTGGGGTTACTTTGATGAGAAGCACAGGGTGAGAAGCAGATTATGTAAGATTTGGGCATAGAACTAACCGCACTCACAATTCCAGGTTATCATTGTGAAGTGACAGAGTGCAAATCTGGATGGGGCAGGGAGAAGTGGAGGTGAGAGAGCCTGAGAGAGGCGGCTTCCCTCGGCAGTGAGCCCAGGACCCTCGGCAGATGGTGGCATCTCTGTTTGGGGCGGGAGGAGTAATTCCCCTGGTATCCATGTCGCATTTTAATTAATGGAAACACATGGTTTTGCTTTTACTGAGGTCTCTATGGGCTCTCGAGTGCTTACTGTATAGTAAAATATAAACAAAGTCCCCAACTGAAAAGAAGACAAAAAAAAAAAAACCCATTACATTATACTGGCAATTTCAGACATAAGAATGGTAATATTTACTCTTCTGAATATCTTATAGTTTTAAAATTTACCTAATAATTTTAAGATGTCTGAAATCTTAGAATGCCTTCAGTCTCCTCATTTTCATAATTTAAGCTTTTTGGTAAGGAAGCAGAGGTAAAGACAATAAAAATCAGCTTTTTTGAATGGTCAGTAGGACAACTGTCTAAATGTTAATTAAGTTTTCATAACTAGTGTCATAACCAAAAATTTCCTTAATTTCCTGAATTGTGTTGAGTGTATATGGTTTGTGCTATCAATACACAATATATGTCTCTTCACCAAAAAAGAAAAAATGCAGATAGCTTTCAATTGAAGACTGCTACTTATAATCACATTAGGAAAATAAAGTCTTCAGAGTTTACACAGTTTAGGTTGCCCTTGATATCATGAGGGAAAAGGATGCTGATAGACTCTTAGTGCCGTGCTCAACACCAACCACTGGGTGTGGGAACTAGGGATTGGTTTTAATGTCAATTCTACTTGATTCTCCATATTTTCAGGCATTTTCTTGACTGAATTTATACACATAGGAGTATTTTACAGTTTCTTTAGTTTGTCCATTATATGTTATCTATATTCTTGACCGAAATTTTTAAAACTTTAAGTGGTTTTCTTTAATATATATTGTCACATGATTCAAAACTCAAAAGGTACAATAGAATGTCAGTCAGTGGTCTCCCTTGTACTTCTGCCCCACAGGCATTCCCGTTTCTACCCCAGAAACAACTATGTTATCCAGTTCTTTTGTATCTTGCCAGAACTCTCACAGGCATTTACAAGCAAATATTCATAGGTATTTCCTATTCTTTTTTAATCAAATACTAGTGCACAGTCTATATGGTGTGTACCTTGCTTTTCTTTTAACACCACATCATAGAGATTCTTTATATTAGATCCTAGACGGGGACACCTGGGTGGCCCAGTTGGTGAAGGGTCTGCCTTCAGCTCAGGTCATGATCCCAAAGTCTTGGGATCAAGTCCTGCATCAGGTTCCTTGCTCAGTGGGGAGCCACTTCTCCCACTGCCTGCCACACCCTCTGCTTGTACTCTCTCTCTGACAAATAAATAAAATTAAAAAAAAAAAACAAACAAACTGGGAGGGCCTTCTCCTCTCATTCATTCTCTATGAATGAAAGTATTCGGTGGTATGGCTTCATTGTAGGGGAGGGAAAATAATTTTTTCTCTACCCTTCTGAGTTCTTAGGTGAGACCCCTGTAATAAAAGATTAATAAGAGAAAAACAGAAGGTTTTTTTTTTAAACATATATACTTCATGTATACATGAGAGATGCTCAGGGAAAAATAGTATCTTCCTGAGGTGGCTTGGAATTTAGGATCAAATACCATCTTAATAGGGAAAGAGGAGGGGGATGTAGGCCTCTTAGGAGATAGTAAATGATTCTTAAGAAAGATGAATGGGCCCTTAGAAGAATAGATGGGAGGTATGTTAGTCTGTGTCTTCTTTTGTGATAAGAGTCAATCTTCCCCAGTTGATGAAATTGCTCAGGAGGGGATTTATCATAATTGGGTTCCTTCTGGAGGATGTGTCTTTAGGTAGATAAGGGGAGTTCAGAGAAAGCCTTTCTTTCCATTTGCTGTCTTTCAAGTGCTTGCAGCTTAAAATGAATATAACAAAGTGGCATGTTTTGGGGTGGCATGTCCTGAACTCATATTTGGGGGGCAGCAAATTCTGCTACTCTTCAGTATCATCCTTTTTAAAACTATTCCTTTAAAAATAAGCATTTAGGGGTGCCTGGATGGCTCAGTGGGTTGAGCTTCTGCCTTTGGCTCAGGTCATGATCTCCGGGTCCTGGGATCGAGCCCCGCATTGGGCTCTCTGCTGGGCGGGGAGCCTGCTTCCCCCCCTCTCTCTGCCTGCCTCCCTGCCTACTTGTGATCTCTCTCTCTCTCTGTCAAATAAATAAATAAAATCTTTTTTTTAAATGAGCATGTGAGGAGTGCCTAGATGACTCAGTCAGCTAAGCATCTGAGTCAGTTTTCGGGTCAGTTCATGAACTTGTGGGTGGTGAGATGGAAACCTACTTTGGGCTCTGTACTCACCTAGGAGTCAGCTTGAAGATTCTCTCTCTCTGCCCCTCACCCCCACTCACACACATTCTCTCTCTAATGAATAAATCTTTAAAATTTTTCTTTAAGATTTTATTTATTTGAGAGAGAGAGCATGAGCAGGGGCGAGAAGTAGACTCCGCACTGAGAAAGGCGCCCCTAAAAAAATGTTTTGATGATGTCTACCTCAAGCTGACACCATCTAATTAGATGCAGGAACCAAAATCAGCTGGGAAAATAGTAAATTTATTCTCTGCCCTACAATCAGAAAACTGCACCATTCTGGAAACTAAAAGCAGAGGTTCTCACCCCTTGGCCAATGGCAGTTTTTCCCAGCCAATCAAAACTGCCCACTCTTCCTGGAATGGCATGGAACCTACAGCAAAAGAAACAAAAGTCAGAATCTTTGTCATTGCTGAGCCCTTTGATGCATATTTATAGCAAATTAATGTCAGCTAAGACACAAGGTACATCAATCAGTACCTGTCACTCAAACATTCATAATTCCAGACTCAAGAAGAGCCAGGTTGAAAAGCAAAGTGGATTATTACTACTTTTCCTTTTCTGTATCTTGTTCTCAGTGATACACTGTGCTGAAGAGGATTACAGTGGAGAATTCGCTATTTAAATAAATCCTTAAAAAATAAAAATAAGGACTTAAAATATTTTCAACCTCAGGCAATTATAAAAAACAGTACAATGAAAAATTTTACCTACACATTATTCTGAGATGTGCTGATATATTTAGATAACTTCTTGGGTGTTGAATTGTTAGAGCATATGTATTGTTATTTTATTTTTGGAGAGTTGGTGGGGAGAGGCAGAGGAAAAGAAGAAAGAGAGAGAATCTTAAGCAGGCTCCATGCCCAGTCTAAGCCTGATGCAGGGCTCTCATCTCACAACCCTGAGATCAAGACCTGAGCTAAAATCAAGAGCCCGACGCTTAACCAACTGAGCCACCCAGGGACCCCAAGCATATGTACTTTTAATGTTGAAAGATATTTGTCAACTACTTAGTCATTTTATTGTGCAAATATAACAGAGGAAGGAAGGAAGAATGCTCCAGAGGCTTGGGGACTCTGGTGTTTGAAAGGTCTCTAAGTATTCCGATGATATTGTATATTCTATTTCCCTGAGATAGCTGGGAATCAGAGTTACGCTCTACCCAGCTTTCACACTTTCTTTTTTTTTTAATTTAATTTAATTTTTTTTCGGTGATCCATAATTCATGCACCACACCCAGTGCTCCATGCAATATGTGCCCTCCTTAATACCCACCACCGAGCTCAATCAACCCCTACCCCTCTCCCCTCCAAAACCCTCAGTTTGTTTCTCAGAGTCCACAGTCTCCCATGCTTTGTCTCCCCCTCTGATTTCCCCCAACTCACTTCTCCTCTCCATCTCCCATTGTCTTCTGTGTTATACTTTATGCTCCACAAGGAAGTGAAACCACCCTTTCTTTCACATTTCTGCTTTGAGAATAATGACAGGTGTTTGGGTTTTGTAGGAGCTGATGACCATTTTCCAACTATTGCACTGGAATGGAAGCTTAAAAGCCCTTCGTGAAACAAAGTGTTCCCGACAGGTGAGGTTTTCCAGTCAAGAATGGGTTTGTCATCTTCCTAGGTTTCCCTTAATTGGATTTTTCTCTGTTAAATCTGACACTTTATCTATTAAGAGCAGAGGATATATGAAAAAAATATATATATGACAGTCCATTTGAGTCAGGGACTGATCAAATATGCACACGAAGGAGAATGTTGCCTACACATAGGACTGATTTAGATACCCGTACTAAATGCCTATTAGAGGGATCATTAAGACAGACTTGGTTTCTAAGTCAAATGCTCAATCTCTCTATGCACCTGCCCTGCTTTAGAATTTGTGCCCTCTTTTACTCTCCAAGGCAGGTATGTGCTATGGTGAGTGCTGTGAATTGTGTAAGACTGATGATTCACAGACCTGTACCCCTGAAGCAAATAATACATTATATGTGAGTAAGTAAATAAATAAATTTGAGAATGTACTACTTCTGAACCGCCTCCCTAAAGAGTACTAAAGTTGATTGTAGCAGGAAGATTTTTTTCACCCCCACCAAAAGTCCCCAGAAGACAACAAAAATGATTATAAAGTTGGGCAAGCTGGCATTCAGTCACCTCAATTTTTTGGTCTGGAAGTTTCTTCTTTATTTTTCAGAAACAAGGTCTCACTGTTTCTTCATTACCTATGAGATGCACCCTTCCCCCACTTTTTTTAATGGCAAAGGCAAATCCCCTCCTATGTCTTTAACAGTTTTCACCTTCTATCCTGCAAGATGCATCCTTCCTTTTTGCACCAGTGGAGTTTGAAAGATAGCCGTTTATTTTTGAGAATTTGCTAACAGGAATTTGCATGAGGATTAAAGCCTCTACCAGTCAGCTAGATGTGGGTGGATATAAGAGTTTTCCATGCACTGCAGCCCCAGGAGTTTTTTAGTTGTTCTTTGGTTAGAAAGTCTGGCTTTCAAAATGTCAAAGATGGAAAAGAAATGAGTAGTTGACAATGGCTAGGGCTATTTTTTTCCTTTTCCTTTGATTTTATAAAAGGTCTTTGAAATTCGCTGGGTTGGTTATAAACACTTTTCCATGGTTGTTTTTAATTTGTTAGGGTCATAAATAAATACCATATGTTCTTGAAAATAAAAGTAAGCAATGCATCCACTCTAGAAGATCTTCTTAAAGTGTATCCATTAAAGCTATACATGATGTTACAATGTATTGGCAGATTTCTCACATGAGAATTGACAAGTAGTGATTCATTTCGAATAATTTACAGAACAGACAATGTACATTATTATGATTATCAATAATGATAATGCCTACATTCCACAGTACATTCTTAAAGTTCTTTCTGTAGTTTCTGTGAACCATTTGGACTGCCATCTATCTTCCTTACGCTAACAAAACAGCAGTTAGGAAATTGACCCTCCTTGGTTTCTAAGCCTTGTCCTGACTCAAAGCCTCCTGCTCTCTGCAATGGGTGTGACTAAACCGAATTCTGCCCTAACCCTTCCATGTAATTGTTCTGTCTCTCTAGCTTGCTGACAGAGATAATGTTGGGTAAAAGAGTTCAAGGAATCAATGAGGTAGTAATAGTCATGCATAAAGGAATGCATTTTCAAAGGAAGACATTTCCTAGCAAGGTCAGAGTTCTGTTTGTGGACATTATTGAGTCATTCCTGGTGGTAGTGTTTTGACACAACCTGCAGTGACTCTGTTTTACCTGACCAGCTTAGCCCTTCATTTGCTTTAAGATTTGGCCTCCATTTGTGAACATCAAAGAGGTTCGGTTGTTGGCAAAACTCCTATGGATGTGGATGTGGGGGGTGGCAGAGACAAAGGAAATGAGGTGTTGGAAAGCCATGAGCACAGGTGCCTTTATTGCTCTTCACTGACACTCTGGAATTTGTCTATTGGCTCCCAGGAAGTCATCTCCTACTATTCCCAGTATTCCCTAGATGAAAAGATGCGCAGTCACATGGCCCTGGACTGGATCATGAAGGAGAAGGAGTCGCCAGGAATCCTCTCTCAAGAGCTACGGATGGCCCTGAGAGAGTTGGAGGAAGCCAGAAAAGCGGGACAAGAACTGCGGTTTTACAAAGAAAAGAAAGAAATCCTTAGTTTAGCCCTGACTCAGATCTACAGTGATCTTGACACCTCCTCACCCAGTGATGATCAGCTGAGCCTAACAGCCCTTTGTGGTTACCACTAGCAAGGCCAAGTCCCGGCTGCCCTGACGTTGGCAGAGGCCGGACTAACATTAGGAAGCTCAGTGAAGGAGGTCCATCCCAGGCTTTAGCAGCTACAGCTACTACCTGAGGCCGTACTAATTCTTCCCATCCATTCCATTCACAGAATTTGAGAGTAGTAGGACCCTTACAGGACCCAACATCCCACTTGATGCAATTTTCCCATCATGCTTTCAAGAGTTCTGCCTCTTACTGAAAGGATGGAGGAAAGATTGTTGGAAAAATATTTTCCCGGTTTGGCTTCAGCCTAAAGCCCTGTTGACATGTGCCTTGCTAGATTCTATGTGTTGTTTTAAACAATGGGCCAGTGTTGCATCCCCCAAAAGAACATCAGCCAGCATTGGGGAAAGGAGCATGATAGCAATTTTTAAAAATACTTGGGATTAAATAAACAATATAGAAAAAAATACACCTGTTGGAGTTTCTTCCTAAGCTTCAGAAGCTAAGAGATACTTATACTCTACTAGGTGTAATCCAAAATTACAGTGGGGATTTTATCTGGACATCCCACTATCAAAGATCTTAAAGTGGTAATAGTATGAAAATACTTGATAAATTTAATTTGGCTTAAAATGCCAGTAATAATCATTTTTAAAAATCTACACTCTTCCATATGGGGATGTCACCTAAAGTAGTACCTTTACTTGTATTCCTCAAGAAGAAGTAATATCTAATGTTTATGAGTCCTGGAGCCAGTCATGTTTATTTTTAATTTGCAGATAGATTACTTGAATTGATTTGGTTTTTTTTTGTTTTTGTTTTTGTTTTTGTTTTTTTTGCCACCACAGTCATATGTCTATAATGGAGAAAATTACTGGCACTTTAAAGGTTAAAGCTTTTTAAAAAATCATTAGCTTTTAACAGTGCTTGCGTTT
Source organism: Mellivora capensis (assembly GCA_004024625.1). NCBI lineage: Eukaryota > Metazoa > Chordata > Mammalia > Carnivora > Mustelidae > Mellivora > Mellivora capensis. Next base: position 1,952 of record PISX010012014.1, on the reverse strand, counting down.
GATTAGTTTCTCATGCATTAGAGAGGAGTCTTTAACTGTCTTTTTGTTGTTGTTCAAGAACATGAGCCATGAGTTGCTCAAATGGAGTGTCATTTTTAGGTTTTAATTAGACATCTCTCTTTGAAAATGACTTGGGTCAATTAATTGATTAGAAAACCAAAAGCAAATACAGACCAATTTTTGGATAGTTTCTGGTCACTCAAATTTAAGAATGGCAGCGGCAAATTTTAAACATTTGTAAGAATTTCCATATTTATAACATGAGAACTATTATCTTACATTTAGTTCCAAATTTCAAAATAACACAGTTTTTTCAATATTAAACAGGTTTTCTTTTTCTTCATCTTTAGGCAAATGCAAACTAACTCTCCTGAAGGCTAAAACCACTGTATTTACATTAAAATGTACAGAAACATGATAGTTCAACTTCATATCTAAATACGTGCAGATGTAATTGTCCCTCCTTAAGTCCCCATGAAAACTATGTATACTGATCATGTATTTTGGAAGTAGCCTTGATAATAAAAAATTAATTTCATATATCCTATTTCTCATACCAGGGGAGAATTTAGCTTCATGTCTGCCCTACTCTAATGTGGAAAGGTAATACTATATAATATTAAATAAATTTAATTTTAAAATATTATTTTAACAAATGTCACATTCCTCCTCATAATGAGGCTAAATGTCACCTAGAATAAAACTGCATTCCCTTATAATTCCAAAAAGGAATTAGGATTAATCTTTGTAAGTTGAATAAATTTTAAAATTAGGGAAACTTTCTATTTAAAGGAATTTTTTTCATAAAGTAATTACTCTTTAACATTTCAAAAAGCCATAATTTCCCATGTCGAGTATATGAAAAGCTAGGTATATCTTTGCTAGCATTTGCAGACTTTGACAATGACTACCTCAATCTGACACCATCTAATTAGATGCAGGAACCAAAATCAGCTGGGAAAATAGTAAATTTATTCTCTGCCCTACAATCAGAAAACTGCACCATTCTGGAAACTAAAAGCAGAGGTTCTCACCCCTTGGCCAATGGCAGTTTTTCCCAGCCAGTCAAAAGTGCCCACTCTTCCTGGAATGGCATGGAAAAAGAAACAAAAGTCAGAATCTTTGCCATTGCTGAGCCCTTTGATGTGTATTTATAGCAAATTAATGTCAGCTAAGACACAAGGTACATCAATCAGTACCTGTCACTCAAACATTCATAATTCCAGACTCAAGAAGAGCCAGGTTGAAAAGCAAAGTAGATTATTACTACTTTTCCTTTTCTGTATCTTGTTCTCAGTGATACACTGTGCTGAAGAGGATTACAGTGGAGGATTCGCTATTTAAATATATGGAGCTCTGGGTCCTAAACTTTTGTGGTGACAACCCCTTTGAGAATCCAGTGAAAGTCATGGACCTCTTCCTAGGAAAATAGAGTGCAGTATATACATTCAAATTTGCATAAACAGTTTCAGAGAGTTTGCGGGCTTTTCCAAAGTCCATGGATTACTCTGTCCAAGAACCTTCAGTTCAGAACTCTTAATTTTCAGCACAGACTTACTGTCTCTTAAACTTTTCAGCAGGGGTCCGAGCTAGTTTAGACATAGCCCCGTGTAGCCTATTTTTTTTTATTTTTTATAAACATATTTTTTATCCCCAGGGGTACATGTCTGTGAATCGCCAGGTTTACACACTTCACAGGACTAACCATAGCACATACCCTCCCCAATGTCCATTTCCCCACCCCCCTTTCCCTACCCCCTCCCCCCAGCAACCCTCAGTTTGTTTTGTGAGATTAAGAGTCACTTATGGTTTGTCTCCCTCCCAATCCCATCTTGTTTCTTTTCTTCTTTTTCTACCCCCCTAGTCCCCCATGTTGCATCTCCACTTCCTCATATCAGGGATATCATATGATAGTTGTCTTTCTCTGATTGACTTATTTCACTAAGCATGAT
>PISX010012013.1:0-62431 GCA_004024625.1 Mellivora capensis | reverse complement strand
TGTTGGTGTAGAGAAATGCAACTGATTTCTGTGCATTGATTTTATATCCTGACACTTTACTAAATTCCTGTACAAGTTCTAGCAGTTTTGGAGTGGAGTCTTTTGGGTTTTCCACATAGAGTATCATATCATCTGCAAAGAGTGATAGTTTGACTTCTTCTTTGCCGATTTGGATGCCTTTAATTTCTTTTTGTTGTCTATTTCAGATTATTTTTTAAAAGCATAATGATTTTCTAATTTTTTAAAAGATTTTATTTATTTATTTGACACAGAGAGAGAGAGAGCATACAAGTAGGCAGAGCAGTAGGCAGAGGGAGAAGGAGAAGCAGGCTCCCTGTTGAGCAGGGAGCCTGATGTGGGGCTCGATGCCAGGACCCTGGGATTGTGACCTGCGCTTAACTGACTGAGCCAACCCAGGTGCCCCGATTTTTGTTTTTTTAAAAAGAAACTCATTCTGAAAAGCAACTAAATCAATTCAGTCTAAATCTCAAATGGGTGGTCAACTACATATTCTTTAGAACAGTCGTTTAAAACCTGTAGGACCCTGAAACGATTACTGTGACTGCCCGCTCTCAGGAGATTGTAATCCATGTACATCACGTTCATAGGTGATAAAGGTTCAGGGGGACCAGAGCTTAGGTGGGCAACTTTCTTAATCCCATGTAAAGGCCAGATCGGGAGAACAGGCTACCTGCTAGATAGCTACAGGGTTAGAATATCCCTTCACTATCTGTATACAGGTTGGGGGTCCATGGGACCAAACACTCCTCTATAATCAATCACTCTGAAGTTGAAAAGTCTCCATATACTTGGGATGGTCAAAGTCTCTGGGAGGCTGGCTCCCAGCTGGTGCTTTTAGGAATTGTCTGCAGATGGTTCAAAGAAAGCAGAATGTGAAGGCGCACTGTTAGAAACAATAGCATATGTATAGTTCTGATATAGGACTGCCATCACCAAAGACATAAAAGAAGCTAATATACTTCACTGTAATTTTGTAGCTTCAAGTTCATATCACTTCTTTTAGTAATTTGAAGAACAGGGACAAATCCACCATATCTGTTTCAGGTTCTTCAGAGACAGAAAGGGGAGGGTTTGGAATATAAACAAATACCCTTTCCTATCTCTCTCCGGGGAACAAAGGAGTGCCATAAGACTTGAAATAGCATTGCTTGTATTATTTTTTTTTTAATTAAAAAGAAGACTTTATTTATTTGACAGAGAGACAGAGTGCGAGTGAGTATAAGCAGAGGGAGAAGCAGCAGGATCCCCGGAGAGGAGGAAGCCAGACTCGGGGCTCGATCCCAGGACCCGGGAATCATGACCTGAGCCTAAGGCAGACACTTAACTGATCAGGCCAGCACCCAGGTACCCCTGAATTGTCTGTATTATTCTAATTCCAATACAACATTTCTAATTACCAATTGTCTGGAATTTCCACATAAGATGGTAGGAGTAAGAAGAGAACCAGCTCTCGTCCCACCACTTGTGGAAATCTACCCGAGAAATTTAATCTTTTGGGGTCTCAGGCGCTTCATCTACATAATAAGGATAATACACAGAACTGTGGTGAGGATTAGATATGATATATACAAAGCAACTGTGCCCAGCATAGTATAGTCAACTGATAAGTGGTAGCCATTTTTGTAGTTATTCTATCTTCACATATTTCTATAAAGGCATATGAGTCAGGGATAGAAGAGGTATGTGGGCAAGCGGAAAGTCACAGAACTAGAGAGTGAGTGAGATAGAATGCATGCTCGGAGTTATAAGGTTCCTAGTGCTGACAATTTCAGGTAGGTGGGCATTTAAACAATGCTCTTCGATGATGAAAATGCAAGACTAAGAAAGATATATTAGAATTATTTTTGTAAAAGGCTATACTATAGTTGTATCATTTAAAAAAACAGGTAGAACAAAGGAAGGATAAAATGTATCACTTATTCTCCTACGTGCTCTGAGAAATATGTTCTTCCACACAATGCGCTGGTTGGATAATTCTAAATAGTACAGTCATAATGAGGGGTTCCTGGCTGGCTCAGTTGGTAGCATGGGACTCTTGATCTTAGAGCTGTGAGTTCAAGCCCCACACTGGGTGTAGATATCACTTAAAAATAAAATCTTAAGAAAAATACTACAGTCTTATTGAAAATTCAATAGTTATTACAGATGACTGAATGAGAGCCATAGTTACTGACATCTCCCCTTTTCTCAATGTAGCCTGTATCACCCATAGTATAGCGCTTACTGTGGAACAGAGATCCCTGAGAGGGAACAGAAGCGGGAGCCCAAGTGCTTTGGATTTCTATACTATTTAATTCCACACCAACCCTGTGAGGTGGGTAACATCATCCAAATGTTATAGACAAGGAACATGAACCTCAGAGAAAAAAATCTGTCTAACTGGTAAAAGAGAGAGTTAAAGGCACAACCTAGGTCTGATTAGCTGCCAGGCTGTTAACTAGAAAGAGAGACATTCATTTTCCATGAATACAGTATTTGACACACAGGAGATACTCAAAGGATCTGAAATGAATGGGCAAATAAATCATGTAATGCAGGGATGATTTGCTGAAGCTGTCAGCAGGAAAAGATTAGGTAAGGCTACCTTCTGCAGAATGGTTTTGCCAAATGTTTAGAATAGCTAGTATTTTAAGCACTATACTGTGAGCTTCTTTAAGGCAAGTACGGTCTGTTTATATCCCTCATGCCTAGACAATGCTGGAATAAAGGAATATGTTGTCTGACATTTCGTCCTAATCCAGAAGATTCTACAATTATAGATGTAAATGAGATTGTCTAGATTCGAACCAAATCAGTTTAAGTTTGTAGCCCTTCCTCTTCTAATGTTATCATTGACCTTTAAAAAAACAGGGAAAGAACCAAACCAAACCAAGTCATGCAGCTTGTCTTGAGAAGCCCAATCTGCCCATGACGCATTCTGTATAGAGCACACAGGGGCAGAGCCAGACTTCACACTAACAGCAAATATAATATGGGGGTTGTAAAATTCTTGAGGTGAAAAGAAGAAAATACTGCTGAGAGAAAGGCCATCTTGTGACAGCTGCTCTGGCTAAACAGATTGTGTTAATGATTTCCAGGGTTCCATGTGAGTTTACATTAAATCCAGCGTGGGTGCTTGACAATCACAGCGGGGGCTTCTTCATGACTTAGAATCCGAACACACTGGTTGGCACCCACCACAGCACATCTGGAATTTGTTAGACAACCTTTATTTTTTACTTTCTTTCATTGGCTCTGGCCCCTTCCTCTGATGCAGCCTCTCCAAGTGCTGCTTTGCCATGAATGAATCAAGGAGAGAAGTTACCCTGGGGTGGGTATGCAAATTGGGCCCATCTTAGAGGGTGACCCCCAAATCTGTAAATCCCTGACAATAGAAACTGCACACAAATGTCAATAGCCCATCAGGCAGTGGCAGCTCCACTTGTTGGAAAGCCTGGTCAATGCTGACTGCTTCTTTGTTAGGAAATGGTCTTTAGATTGAGGCACATTCCAGCAATTCAAGGACTAGAAGCTTTAAATTAAAACAATATTGATGCCATATCCTCTTTCCAAAAGGCCTCTCCCTTGTCTAAAAGTTAGTACACACACTTAGAAAAATTAAAGAATCAAATATCTTTGGCAAGATCAGTTCCTTCTTGCTCACAGAATCCTAGACACTCTCTGAGAGGGCAGGAATGTGAAACTTTACATAGAAAGCAGACAGAAAAACAGTTAGGAAAGACTCCCCAAAACTACATTTATATTTCTCCTTACATAGATCACATCACTACAGAATATTCAGGGCATATAGTGAGATGGAAAGACATTAAGATGCTCTTTTTTTAAGATTGCAAGTTCACGGATTAATGAATATCCTACTGAAAACATGTAGCCTTATGAATGAAGTAATCAAAAGCCACTATGAATGAGATACAGTACTCTAGTCTGCTAGACATTTTATTCTGTTTTAGTGTCTGAAAGTAGAGAGACCAAGAAGTACTTAAATCTTATGCCTATACATTTAGGCCTAACTACTTAGGGGAACTGATACTGTTAACTATACACACTCGCAAACCAGTGAACGCCTTTCCTCAACAATACCCTCCTTTTTCATTTTTCAGCACCCACCCCTAGAAGTATAACTGACAAATATAAACTGTACATATTTAAGGTACAATGTGTTTTAATACATGTTTACATCATAAAATCACCATCACAATAAAGCTAATTGACATTTCTATTACTTCAAGTTACCTTTCTTAAGAACACTTAGAATCTACTCTTAGCAAATTTCAAATATTCCATAGGATATTATTTTTTTTTTAAAAGATTTTATTTATTTATTTGACAGATAGAGATCACAAGTAGGCAGAGAGGCAGGCAGAGAGAGAGGAGGAAGCAGGCTCCCGCCGAGCAGAGAGCCCGATGCGGGGCTCGATCCCAGGACCCTGGGACCATGACCCGAGCCGAAAGCAGAGGCTTTAACCCACTGAGCCACCCAGGCACCCCTCCATAGGACATTATTAACTACAGTCACCAGAACTTACTCATCTTGCATAACTGAAACTTGGTACTCTTTGACCAACAACTCCCCATCTTCCCCACCCTCCTAGGCCACTGCAACCACTATTCGACTCATATTATCAGTTTTCATAAGCCAAATTTCAGTTTGGAACTATGGACAGACGTCTTTAATATTGAGCACATTCTTCTTGTTTTACTTCACAGGTATCCAAATACTGCATGTCTTCTTCTTATGACCTAGTATTTTAGGACACTGGAAAAGATTCTCTGCTTATAAATGAGCAATGGGTTATTTTCTTGCTGGTTATTGATCTATCCTATAGAAAAGGGAAATCTTTTGGCATTTTCTCAGCAAAGTTGGTCCCATAAATAAATATAAAATCTATTTCTAAGCAGTTTTAAGTACTGGTCTACAAAAAGAAATATCTTTATTGTGTAAATATTGATTCTTGTTAATTTGAACATTAAATATTATGTTTAAAATGCTATCAATTGATGACTGATCCCCCAGCATAGGAAAGAAGAAATTCCTTCACTTGAAAAATTCTTTCCCAGTCTTATTACCTCAGGTAGAAAAGCAAATCTAGGCAGACACAATGCACAGAAAATGTAACCGAGAATGAAGGAGATGATACTAGAAGGCAGGACTCGTGGACACAACAAATAGTGAAGGAATGACCAGTGAAGTGCATTAAGATAAAGAAGGGGGCTTAGATTTTAAAATTCTGCTTTCTCTTCATTCTCAAAGACTTTTTCCCCCAAGTTTTAAATTTGTGATAAGGTATACATAACACAAAATTTATCATTTTAACCATTTTTAAGTGTCCATTAAGTACATTTACACTGTTGTCAAACCATTAACAAAGAGGAAATGTTTAGCTTTTATTTTCATAGGTCTTACATAAATATTAAGCATGAAATTCAGGGAAAGATTAGGTTGAAAAAAAATGGGAAAAGAAAACTTTACTCGTATCTTCAAAGCTTACTCGGCTCTGAGTAGCTGGAAATTTTTTAATTAAAACTAAACTTAGTGCCTTCTATAGTAGGACTTTGGGTGCATGTAAAAAAATTAATAAGCCTTTTTCATTTTAAGTAGGCAGAACTTTGCTAATTTCATCCAGCTAAGTTAAAAAGCCCTGTCATAGACCTGTAAAATCTTCTAAACCAGTGCTCTTACCTAGAACACACTCCAATTCCAAGATATAGCCAGAGATTTGTGAAGAAGATTAAAGTCTCTGCTTATGGAAACTAACTAGAGGCATGCCTGGAGTGGCTCAGTTAGTTAAGCGACTGACCCTTGATTTTGGCTCAGGTCATGATCTCAGGGTTGTGAGAGCAAGAAGCCCCGCAACAGCCTCTGTGTGGGTGTGCTTAGGATTCTCTGTGCTTAGGATTCTGTCTGTCCTGTCTGTCCCTCTCCTCCTCTCTCTTCCTCAAAAAACAAAAACCGAAAAACAAAACCTAGCTAGATACAAATATCAGATGTCTAATATGAGAGGCAAGACCTTAAAATATAAGCTGGCAAAGACAAAGGTAGAGAATGGCATGAGAGCTAGTCTTACTGCTCCTCCAGCATGGGCCCTCCCTGGCATTTCATTATTACCTGCTGCTTGAGCTGCTGCACCAGTCGATCCTTCTCCCGCTTCAGTGCAGCCACTTCCTCTTGGGTCTTTTTCTTAGAGGATGAAAGCTCCAAAAGAGCTATGTTGGCATCTTTTTCACTAATGGCAGCCAGAAGAGCTTCTTGCCTACAAAATAAAGAAAATTCCAAGACTTTCATTTGTCCTCAAAACAATTCTTTGAAGTTATTATAATCACCCCCATTTTATGGGTGATGAAACCAAGGTTCAGAGAGTTTATATAGCTTGCCCAAGTTCACACTTGAAGTAAATGGTGCAGCTAGGAATCCCACTCAGATTTCTCTGACTCTAAATGTCTTTATCATTGTATTATACTGACATCTTAATAAAGAGTTCCTATAGTTAGACTCAGAAAGTAAACAAAATTAATGAATTTTTAAAACTAAGACTAAAACTATCACCCATACATTTTACCCATTTAATTCATTCTTTTCATAAGCATTCTGTACCTGCCAGGCAAATTGAGGCATTACTGAAACTGAAAACACTCTTATGTATAGAGTGTGTAACAAACTGTAAACATTAGGAAATAGGATTTAGAAAATCAGCCATCTGTTCTTGGGGCATTCTAAACATCTACAATTCTCTTTCTCTCATCAATGCAAATCAGTTTCCAGTCGTGGCTTTATTTGGAAAATGTTTGTGGACTTTGAAACAATAACTTGAACCTTACGGATTCCTTGTGGTTTAGCTAACTACTTTTTGGCTCACATCCAGAAGGAAAAGAAGGTGGGATTTAGAAGAGGGGTGAACATGAGAAATTTACAAAATGATCTGAATGAAGTTGGTGAACAATTAGTCTCCTTGGCAAAAATGCATTCCTCAATAGCTCATCTATTATTTAAGTCATCTGTAAGAATGCAGGTTTGATTTACAGGAACTATTTAAGTGGCCTGAGCTTTTGACCTGAGGAAATGCTGAATCTAAGAACAAACTGCCCAAGTTTAACCTTGCTTCTGTCTTTTGTTAAGATAATTATGCCTCAATAGCAGTCATCTGGAAGAGTTTTAGTTTAGCCACAAACTGGAAGACTATTTTTGCATATTCTGACAAGGATTTTCTATTTTCTGGATGGGTAGGTCTGGAGAACTCTGAACAAGCAGAACCAACAAAAGGAGGAGATAGATCAGCTTACATCATGGAAATGAAGATTTGTTTAACCAGGCTCTGCTGTTGGAAGGGAAGAAATTCTCACTGACCCCCGTGTAATTTTCCACTGTCCTTAAACTCTCTATAATTCTAAAAAATGGCAGATGGCTTATCCCATGAAGCTTTGTCAAAAGCAAAGCGATAACAATAGTCTAAATATATCCACTGACCACTTGAAAAAAATATGTTAAGTGGTGAAATGAGCTTAAAGGTAAAGGAGTTCAAGTTAGTCTCACTATGCACAATTTCCTGCTGATTGCTGTCATCTGTTCCCTTTGGGGAAGCTCAAAGACTGACAAAGCTGGAATGAGAAATGTGTTTTCTCAATAAGGGTGCTGCAGTATTTCTGTGCACTAATAGAATTACACATTTAGCAGCAGGCAAATAACAGAAGATGAATGAAAGATAAATTATCCAATCAGAGGAAGTAAGGAGCACTTTTGCAAAATGGAAGATACAAAGATGATGGGATCTGAGTTCCATTCTGTGCTTAAGGAAAGTATCATAATGTGAAATAGTAAAAATTATTCTATGCTGGCGAAGAATCTTGACTGAATTCCAAATTCTTTTATAAATGATATGCTTGGCCAGCTACTGTGGTACGGTTAATCTCTGGGGTAAAATGTCACATTCCCATACTGCAATATGATGTAACAGGTGACAATTCAGAGTCTAAATTTTTAAAATAAAGATGTAGTACTGGACTCTGAGCCACTGGAATCATGCCTTTTTTACTAAGATATATAATTTTAAGTCTTTTTGTTCTTTTTATATAAAATCCAAATAGAAATTTTATTATGTCATTTATTTTTTATTGAGCATTGATAAATACTGTACAGAATCAAACTTTCTCTCCCATACCCATTGCTCTCAACCTCTAAAAATATCCTAACTTAACACACCACTGTCTTTTCCATTTTGAAAGTATACTCTTGATAGTGATTTCTACATGTGTATATGTAAAAAGGTCAACTGATAGTCAAGAGAATAAAATTTTTCATTACACACTGCACATATAAACATATAAACTTGGGGTTAATGTCAGTATTTTTTATGGATATATTAGCTTTTATGTTTTTCTTTTGTTTTTGAAAGAGAGAGAGTATTGTTCTCTTGTCTACAATTTTGGTAAATTTGGAATGGACAATTATAAGGGAGAGCAATCTCTTAAAAATCTGAAAGACCGTCAAGAATATTAAAGCTAATAAACAGTAACAGCCATCTAATTTTGGGGAATAAGAAAACTGTTGTTCCCTCAATACTATTTGATAGAAAAGACTGTATGGTATAGTTGAATTTACGTGGTTAAGTTTCACAGAGAGCACTCAAAAGTGTCAAAACTAAAAAATTTTAAAGAATGCCCTGCTTTCCAGAGGGAATGGAATTCAGAGTGAAAAAAAAAAAAAAAAGCAAATTACAAAAAGAATCTTATTTTAGTAGGCACTTAACTCAATAAAATTGGTTCTTTGAAAAAAGAAAGGTATTTTCTGATAAAAGTAATACGCATTCATGGAATAAAAACTGGAAGATCCAGAAAACTAAAAAGAAGAAAATAAGAATATCAGAAATAGTTCTTTTTAATCAGAGTCAATTGCTTGAGATGTGAAAGTCACCTATTCTAACATGGCTATTTTAAAGAAAATGAACCTTGATATGGATTAATAACTGACTTTAAGAGCTTTACTAACTAAAGTCTATCTACAGAAAAGGAAGACTTGCTAGTGAAGCACATTCTGACTTCATTTCCCATGAGCCCCTAGGGAGTAATACAAGCACGTATAATATGAAAGGTAATATACGTATGTCACAAGCCCACAGCAAAATAAGAACTGCAATGCTAAACTGCTCTCCTTGTTCTGTTAATGTCTTTTCCTCAGCTAAAAAAAAAGAAAAAGAAAAAGAAAATGTGTACACAGAACCTTTCAAAGTGATTAGTGGCCCCCTACTGCTTGACTAACATGCCATATTACTTGCATAATGAGTAGGTAGTAGCAGAAATCCAACTTTAAGTCATTAAAGAGGTCTTTTCAATCCATCCCTGGTGCTTTAAACTACATAACAGTTGAACCTGCCCTTTGACCTGAAAATTCTAATAGAATCAAGATGTCACTAAAAGTATTCTACTGTGTCATTTGAGCTCATTTAAGAAATAGTAAGACCACCTCCTCTGTCCCCATCTCCCTTCTGAGAACATTTAGAAATAGGAAGCAAACATCCAAGGCAAATGGAGCTCAAAATCTTTTCCATAATGCCTGAGTCTTTGAGGACAATACAACATTAGTCTGCTATCACTAATAAAAAAGAAATATAAGCAGTGTTGGATTGATAGTAGTTAACAATTTAAGAGTGAGTCCTAAATATGTGTGTGTGTGTTTTTAAAGATTTTATTTCTTTATTTACTTGAGAGGAAGAGAAAGCACAAGCAGGGAGAGCAGCAGGCAGAGGCAGAGGGAGAAGCAATCTCTCTGCTGAGCAGGGAGCCCGATGCAGGGCTTGATCCTAAGACCCTGGGATCATGACCTACGCCGAAGGCAGACGCTCAACCGACTGAGCCATCCAGGCATCCCTATGTGAGTGTTTTTCATAGAAATGACAGACAGAAAAGGGGTAAGAATGAAGGGATACCATCAAGATTTATCTTCCCCTCTTCCTCCAACTGGGTATTTCAAATTGAATGATTACACAATCACGTTTCATAAATTACATAATCCTGAAAACATCAGGAGAGAGCTCAGATGTAAGAAAGAATAAGGTCAGTTGCTTTAGATATATTATTGTCATGGACATGTAAGCATAGTTTAATCAACTTCAATTTTAAAATAAACCTGAAATCTAGATTCTCTTATTGATGCTTCCTTGATTCCGATGCCTCCTTTACTTGTTATTTAACCATTTAACTATCCAGAGTGACTAGTAAACTACCGGGATATCTCTTCCACCTCATTTCCTGGAGAAATCCTTTTGAATATTATTTTCTCTAACTTCACTTACAGAGAGGTCTCAGAGAGTATGGCAGACACACTACCTTAATTAAATTCAGTGAAAACCAGCCTGTGGGGGAGCCTACTTGGGCATTCCTGACTGAAATGTCTAATCTTTCAAGCCTTGGTCTTATTATCTCTGTTCTAGGTACCCAAAAATATCTTTAATGTAGAATGCCAACACTAAATAAAACTTTTCATCTACCATAATAAATTTCTTTTTCCATGTTAATTAAATCACTATATTCCTAGATCCACAGGCTAACATCTAAGTAATCTTACTTCTTTGCTCTCCATAACCAACATTCACATTGTTTGTTCTTCGTTTCTAATAGTTTTTAATGAGCCCGGGGCTTTGTATCTGTAAGTTAATTATCATAGTCACTACCATCCTTTTATCATGGGTCTATATAATTTTTTAAATATTTATTTATTTGACAGAGAGAGAGACAGGAGAGAGAGAGAGAGTGCGGGAGTGCACAAGCAGGGCGTGTGGCAGGCAGAAGGAAAGGGAGAAGCAGACTCCTTGCTGAGCAAGGACCCCATGCAGGGCTCAATCCCATGACCCTGGGATCATGACCTGGGTCCAAGGCAGATGCTTTCCCGACTGAGTCATCCAGATACCCTGGGTCTATATCATTCTTAAGCCCATTCCGATTTCACCATTCTTCTACAATGTCCTACTCTCCTAATTCATTTTCATCTGCTTTCTTACCACATCAAGCACTTTGGCTTAGTATTTGACCAGCTACAATTTCCAACCTACTTCTTCATTGTCCTTCAAGGACCCTGTATCATTGAGTTACTGCATGTTTTCACTTAGGTTTATGCTATGCTCTCTACCTGAAATGCCTGAAGCTTTCTCTCCTTTAAAACCTGGCTCCATGGGGTGCCTGGGTGGCTCAGTGGGTTAAGCCGCTGCCTTCGGCTCAGGTCATGATCTCAGGGTCCTGGGATCGAGTCCCGTGTTGGGCTCTCTGCTCAGCAGGGAGCCTGCTTCCCTCTCTCTCTCTGCCTGCCTCTCTGTCTACTGTGATCTCTGCCAAATAAATAAATTTTTTAAAAATCTAAAAAAAATAAAAAATAAAACCTGACTCCTTGGGGTGCCTGGGTGGCTCAGTGGGTTAAAGCCCACTCTGCCTTCGGCTCAGGTAATGATCTCGGGGTCCTGGGATTGAGCCCCGCATCGGGCTCTCTGCGAGGCAGGGAGCCTGCCTCCCCTCTCTCTCTCTCTGCCTGCCTCTCTGCCTACTTGTGATCTCTGTCTGTCAAGTAAATAAATAAAATCTTAAAAAAAAAACAAAAAACAACCTGACTCCTTGGGTGCCTGGCTGTCTCAGTGGGTTAAGCCTCCGCTTTCGGCTCAGGTCATGATCTCAGGGTCCTGGATCAAGCCCCGTACCAGGCTTCCTGCTCAGCAGGGAGCTTGCTTCCCCTCCTCTCTCTACCTACTTGTGATTTCTCTGTCAAATAAATAAATAAAATCTTTAAAAAAAAACCAAACTGACTCCTCACCTAATTTTTGTCTATTCAGTTTTTCCTTTCAGTATGCTCACAGTTTAAGTGATATTAATAGACATGCGCTCTGTAAATGTCCTCCAATTCTTGTACACATGTGAAGGTCTGCTTCCTCAACTATATTATGTTTATGGTTTACATTTTTAAAATTTTCTTTTAAGGTTTCTATGAGTTTATTGGTCTTTCAATTTATTAGCTCACTATTTCAAAAATATTTTTAAATTTTTTTATTGTGGTAAAATACATATAACATAAAGTTTACCATTTTAACCATTTTTAAGTGTACATTCAGTAGTGTTAAGTACATTCATACTGTTGTGTAACCAATCTCCAGATAACCAATCTCTTTATCTCGCGAAACTCAAACTGTACCTAATAAAGAACTCCCCATTCCCCACCCCCAACCCTTGGCAACTACCATTTACTTTCTGTCTCTATGAATCTGATTATTCTAGGAACCTCATATAAAGGGAATCACACAGTATTTGTCTTACTGTGTCTGGCTTATGTCATTTAACATATTGTCTTGAAGGTTCATCTGTATGGTAGCATGTGTCAGAATTTCCTTCCTTTTCAAGGCTGAAAAATTTCCACTGTATATATACACCACACTGTTTATCCATTCACCAGCTGATGGACATTTGGGTTGCTTCCACATTTGCCTATTATGAATAATATCCCATCTTTAACTTTTAAAATATATTATTTTTCCTTCTAGAGTCTAACTTCATGGCTTTGCACACCAGAAGCTTACAAATATTAATTTTCTGCATTGCATGTCCCTAAACTATTTACAATTTTTCTTTTATTTGGTATGAGTTACTCTCTGTACTCTATATACTTTGATATTATTTGCTAGTCTTCCTTTGTGCCTAAAGCCTTTGCTTCAAAATAGCTGGAATATAAGCTCCAAGAAAGCAAGATCCTTTTCTAGAACTTGTTTGTTTTCTCCAACTAAAACTCTGTACCCATAAAACACTAACTCGCCTTTCCCTCCACCCCGGTCCAGGGCAACCACTATTCTACCTTCCATCTCTATGAATTTTTAACTACCTAGTTTCCTTATAAGTAGAACCATATAGTATTTGTCCTTTTGTATCTGGCTTATTTCACTTAGCATAATGTCTTAAAATACAATGTATTTTTATTCTTCCAATTTTAAATGACCTTTAAGATAAAACATACACTGTAAGTATTTTTCCTAGTTTCCTTCTTTCAAACTCTTTACCTTTACTACTGTTTTCTAGAACAGAAAATTACATCTCTAAAAATTATGCCTTTTATTTAGTTTGGACAAGGAAGTGGTGGTGGGAAGAGCCAAGATGAGATGAACTGAGCAGAAGAGGAAAGGTCTGAGGTGGAAGTACTGACAGGACTTAGTGAATGACACCGGCCTCCTTGGGGGGCCCGATGCTCTCCCTTATTAAGTCTAGTTCAAAAGTATAATATAGAGGGGCACCTGGGTGGCTCAGTGGGTTAAGCCTCTGCTTTCGGCTCAGGTCATGATCTCAGGGACCTGGGATCGAGCCCCACACCGGGCTCTCTGCTTAGCGGGGAGCCTGCTTTCCCCCTATCTCTCTGCCTAACTCTCGGCCTACTTGTGATCTCTCTCTCTCTCTGTCAAATAAATAAATAAAATCTTAAAAAAAAAGAGTATAATATAGAATCATGGCTTCAGGGCTTCAGTGCTGCTAGACTGTACATAGAATTTCTGCAAACAGTTTGTTTTCTTTCGGCATTAAATATCATTTACAGTGATACTGAATATCTCTTTAAGAAAGTGAGGGTGATATTTATTGGAGTTCTAATATTTGGTTAAACTTGATGTACATATTTGATTATAAAAAAGCTTGTCCAATTTTCTCTAGAGCTATATGAGACAATAACACTTAAGTACTAGCAACAGAATAAAGCAATCTGGAGATAAAAAGTCTAAAATAAAGAACCTCATGCCAAAATAGAATGGTTTACTTTTAAGAAACAATGGCATCCATGTCCTTGTAAACAGCAAGATTTCATTCTTTTTTATAGTTGACTAATATTCCGTTGTGTATGTACCACAACTTCTTTATACAAGGACATGGATGGAGTTAGAGTGTATTATGCTAAGCAAAATAAATCAGAGAAAGACAAATACCATATGATTTCACTCATATGTGGGATTTAAGAAAAAAACCCCAATGAACATAGTGGGTAAAGAGAGGCAAACCATAAAACGGACTCTTAACTATAGAGAACAAACTGAGGGCTGCTGGGTGGGGGTGAGGGATGGAGTAAATGGGTGATGGATATTAAGGAGGGCACTTGCTGGGAGGAGCACCAGATATTATATGTAAGTGATGAATAACTAAATTCTACCCTTGAAACCCATATTACACTATCTGTTAATTGGAATTTAAATTCAAACTTGAAACAATAAATAAGTAAAGATGCAAAAAAAAAAAAAAAAAAAAAAAAAAAAAAAAAAAAAAAAAGAAACAATGGCATCCAGCTCCTTTTCCATGAATATTTTAAGTAAAATTAGCTTCCCTGACTATAGATAAGGTCCCAATAAAGTCTGGACATTCTTTCTACTCTTTACTTCCATGTTTCATACAAAGAGTCAGCTGTCAGTTTCATCCTTCACTGGGCTGACTAGCTGACAATAAGCAAAAAGCTTTCAAAAACTACACTTCAACTCTACGGATAATCATAGTTTTACAAATGATGCATTATGTGGTCCAGTGTTCCAGAGTTTTGCTTGTTTGAAGACATTTTTATAAAACCAATTTCATGGGAGATTTTCACTCCATATTCATGACTGTGGAATGTTTACATCTAGGTCTTGGTTATAGTGCTCAAGATTAAGAAGGCAGCAGGGATCTGGTATTTAGTACAGTACCAAGCTTCCCTAAAGAGAAAGTGAGGTTGTAATGCAAAACTCACCGAAGCACAGATTTTCATAAATTCTTGATTAGTTTAATACAAACAGACAACTTTTTTTTTAGGCTAGAGACTAAAGCAGCATCACCTCAATTTAATGGGTCTGTCTTTGAATACCTTCCACTCCCCTGAGCCCATCTTTTAAAGTTTACATGTACCTTCTCAATAAAACCTTTTCAAGCTTCTTTATTTCTGACATCTTTCACTTGTCTCATCACAAAGAACTTTATCACTTATACCATATATATTATTTTGGAAGAGACATTACTGGTAAGCTGAGGAGGGTTATTTACATATTTATTTATAAACAATTTTATTTGTCAGAGCGAGCGCGCATGCCCGCGCACACACCAGCAGGGGTATGGCAGGCAGAGGGAGAAGCAGGCTCCCTACTGAGCAAGGAGCCTGATCTGGGACTCCATCCCAGGACCATGGGATCATGAGCCAAGCTGAAGGCAGACGCTTAACAGACTGAGCCACCCAGGCATCCCTGAGGAGGATTTTTTAAAAAGGGAATTCTGAGGGGTACCTGGGTAGCTCAGTCAGTTAAGCATCTGACTCTTGATTTTGGCTCAGTCATGATCAGGGTCCTGGGATTGAGCCCCGAGTTGGGCTCCCTGCTCAGCAAGGGAGCAAGGGGTCTACTTGAGGATTCTCTCCCTCTCCTCAATCGAGATCTCTCTAAAATAAATAAATAAATATTTTTTAAAAGGAAATTTTGCACATATTTAAATCCTGACTATTAAGTAGGATGTAAGTTTCCTGATTATAGAGACCATGTCTTAATTATACTATATCCTCCATATAGATATATCTACCTATCTATCCTCATATACATTATATCCTCCATACACACACACACACACATTTAAATTAGAGCCAACTATTCAAAACTAAACTAGTCCAGAACTAAAAATACTTTTTGGTCAATTGTCTCTAAACCAATGGTAGGAAAGCCCATTTACCCAAACATTAGAGAAAAGAAAATGATAAATGATTAATTATAGCATTATCTATCCTATATGCAACAAGGTAGACCTTTCAACAATCTAAAAAAAATTTTCCTCAATAATTACACAATTATGGGATCACCGAAAGCAAATAATTCTTTGCATAAGAGCTCATCCAGAGTCACTGCTATGTTCACTTTTCTTTATGCTGATCTTTTAAAGATGAAACTTTCTTGAGGAAGCCCTAGTACATTAAAGGTGCATACTGCCCTACAGAAAACAGAATCCCTTTCTGACTCTAGTCAGAACTAGAGTTCTGTGAAACATCTACATAAAAACTAAATAGGATTGTAGAGGGAAAGCATGGTATGATTTCTAAGGAAGAAGACACTTTTTGCATAAAGCCAAATCACTTAAGATTTCTGAATGAGAGGCTTTTGACTCAAGCTACTCTGCAATTTAATAACTTAATGATTCTTCAGAGGGGAAAAAATTAATTTTAGTTTGTCAAACACATAAGAAATTTATCCAACTCATATTCAATAACTGGCCTAACAAACAGGAAGGCATCTTTAAGAAAATGCATACAATAAAATGAAAAGAATAGCCGAGAAAATGTTTTAGTTACTACACACTAATTACAGATTCTCTTTTTTAAAAAATTTAAAAAAATATTTTTTAGTTATCCCCATACTTGACACAGGGCTCGAACTCATGACTCTGAACTCCTGAAAACTTCATGGAGCGAAGTTATAATACCACAGTTTGGGCTATTACATGAAAGAGTCACAAATCTATATGCAGTTTACCCTGCTATTTTCGTCAAAGCAGGAAAATATAAATCCTAAATTAGTTTTAATAGAATGTTTTAAATCTCCTTAGCATTTTGCATACATGAAGTAAAATACATAAAAAGTCTATAGTAAAAAGTCTACAGTAAAATAGACAATATAATTGGAATCTAAAAATTAGAAAAGAAATTAAGGATCAGAATTAGTCTCAGAATACATTACTTAAAAAGATTTTACCCACTTATTTAAGAGAGAGAGAGCGAGTGTGAGAGAGAGAGAGCATGAGTGGGGAGGGGCAAAGAGAGAGGGGAGAAGCAGGCTCTCCGATGAGTACAAAGAACGATGTGGGGCTCAATCCTGGGACTCTAGGACTCCTGAGCCTAAGGCAGATGCTTAACCAACTGAGCCACCCAGATGCTGTGAATACATTTTTTTTTTTTTAAGAGAGGGAGAGAGAGAAGGAGGAGGAGGTACAGAAGAAGAGAGTGAGAGAGAATTTTAAGCAGGCTCCATGCCCAGTGGAGAGCATGACCTGGGGCTCCATCTCACAACCCTGGTTCTTGATCTCAGCTGAAATCAAGAGTTGGACGCTTAACTGACTGAGTCACCTGGGCATCCTCAGAATACCTTAAAAAAAAAAAAAAAAAGAAGCTATAAAGAAAGGATTACTTTGTTAAGATAATATCTACTTATTGATGTCACTTTACTTATTGATCGAAAATAAGATCCACTAAAATTTTATAGGATCCATATTAATTTGTAAAATAATGGTATACAATACCTACCTTTAAAAGAAATCTAGAACTATAGTCAACTACCAAATTGTATATAAAATGCATCTATGCATTCTAATTAGAGGGTTCTAATTAGATGATATGTTCATCATTCTAACGATCAAGTATTTTTTGTGACACCCAAATATATGGACTCTAAAAGTCCCTTCAATGTATTATGCAGGGAACTATAATTTATAATGAAACATCATATCAGAAAGGAAAATAATATCATTTGGGTAAGAGCCTCAGACTGTTTTCTATATAGTCACAGTTAATTAGAGAAAGTTGCCTCTATCTCTGGTTCAGCGTAGAAGTGATTTCTGATTCTACCTAATGCCTAGCTATTTCCAGACAGAACTCATAAAAAACAAAAACATGTTTTATTTGATCTAAAATGACTGATTGTTCAGGCCCTCTCCATGCTACAATCATTTTATTCTTAAAAGAAAAAAAAAGCCTCCATTGGCCTTACTTTCCCCTAAACTGCTATGCCTTCTCTTTTGCCCTCCTGGTCAAAATTTATTTTATTTCTTTAAAAAATTTTTTTTAAATTTAAATTCGATTAATTAACATGTAATATATTACTAGTTGCAAAGGTAGAGGTCAGTGATTCACTGGTCTTACATAATATTCAGTGCTCATTACATCATGTGCCCTCCTTAATGTCCATCATCCAGCTACCCCATCTTCTCACTCCCCTTCCCTCTGGCAACCCTCAGTTTGTTTCCTATGATTAAGAGTCTCTTATGGTTTGTCTCCCTTTCTGGTTTCAATGTGTTTTATTTTTTCCCTCTTCTCCTATGATCCTGTTTTGTTTCTTAAATTCCACATATGAGTGAAACCATATGTAATTGTCTTTCTCTGATTGGCTTATTTCACTTAGTGTAATACCCTCTAGTTCCATCCACATCACTGCAACTGGCAAGATTTCATTCCTTTTGATGGCCGAGTAGTATTCCACTGTATCCACATACCGTATCTTCTTTATCCATTCATCTGTCGATGGACACACCTGGTCAAAATTTTAAAAACTACAATAGACTTCTAACTAAAATGTTGGATTTCTTATTTCAAGATGACAGAACAAAAACCTCAGCTCCCTTCTACTTTAGGAAAATCATTCTCAAATATCAAGAGAAGAAAAAACAGAAACAAACCCAACCTTTGTTGATACAGTAAGATTTATGTTATGGCAAATGGTAATATAAAGAGAAAATGGATAAGAAAATTCTTAGCCCAGGAAAACCAATCCAAAGTGTCTGCTGAGGGAAATAGCTATGAGAGGGAAGTAGATTTACCTACCCAAGAAGAGCTCAAGAATGATTAGTTCAATAGCTATAGAAAGTAGTATAACTTACAATAACATATCAGACTTACCTTACAGTGGTTCTCGAATATAAAATAAATTATTAAAAATGGAAGTCTGTGCTCTACTGCTGACCTACTATATTTGAATTTCAGAGGATGGGCATCTATAACTTTTAAGAAGCAGTCGAGGTAATTTGAGATCCATTACTTTACAGAGGAACTAATTTAAAAGACCAATAGTAAGGTATTATAGGTATCTCCAATTCCCCCCCTCCTTGCCAAGACTGAGTTTTCATTTAGGATTTACATTTACTGTTTGTAATTCAAAAATACATAGAAAATCTTCCAAGTCTATAGTGAAAATGACCAGTTTTTTTAAACTCTTCAATTCTGATACTGTAGAAACTAACAATATTGACCATTACTGGACTTAGAAATCTAACACGAAGAGAGGACTTCTGTTCTACCCAACAGACTGTTTGAGAAAAGGTTCAGTTGAACACCTCATAATGCATTCATAAGTAAATTTCCTCCTTTCTTTATGGCAAGGGCCATCACAAGACAGATCGGTGAACTTAGGATCTTCTGCTTTCTAAATCTCTGCCTTTAAAAATAGCTGGCAGCCAAGGGAGTTTTGTTGGGATTATTCAAATCCTATCAAAATCCCTAGTGAATTATGTTCTTAAACCCACTGATTTCTGTTGGAGGTGGGGGGTGGACAGACAGCTTAGGCTGAGCCTCAAGAGATGAAGCTAAGTGGTGGGTTCACAGTAACATCTGGGGATGATGTGTACAAAATGATTTATACTGGTCTTTTCTTTCATTTTGTCTTTACTATTTCATAATAGTATGTCTGTTCTGCCTCAAGTTTAATGGCATAATATGAACAAAATTTCAGGATACAAACTCCCCTTATAAAGACATAGTCCCTTCAAAATAAGGCACACCTGTTGTTCTTTTACTCAAACTTTTGGGCTATACCATTTATTGTGTCTCCTTAAGGAAGTCTCTATTTCCAAAGGAAAATAAAGTCTTATGTTGTTTCTCAGAATGCAAACTCAAGAATACCCCCATTTATTTAGTTGTCTGTTTTAAGAATTATTGAATGCTTTAAGCAATTAATCCCTGCACTTTGTCACTGTCCCACTGTTTAGTTAACCTTTTCCAGTCATAGATGGATAACATGTTCATACCAGCTGTCCACAGTGTGCTACCGTGGAGACCAGCTTCCCTGTTTTTAAAGCTTCCATTGCATTCCAAGTCTGTTTACTATGACACTTGTTAGAAGAATGCCTTGGTATCATGGTACTCATTTCTCTATCTTGCAGCATAATCAACAGCTAAATGTGTCCTGATTTAAAAAAAAAATCCTACATTATACAGAACATGTAATGTTTGAATTGGTTGGTACACTGCCTGACAAAAAGTGGCTAATGTTCCAATGACTAAATATCCACAATATTCTTTAGGCTATATATGATACATATAAAATCTACAGGGATATATATGAGTTACTGTGGGGAATGATGAGAGGCAATTAGAGATACTGGGGTTGCTGAGATCTTGAAGGTCACCAAAAGCACTTGGTGGCCAAAATAGATGAAAACAAATTCAGTAATTTATTACCTTCCTCTGTTAATGATTCAACAATTCTATCATCCATCTGCTCTCAGTTTGTTGGCAAAAATTATAAGAACAACTCCTCTCCTATACAGCTTTGGAATGAAACATCTGGTGGGGAAATTCTATAGGAATGGGTAACAAGCTGTGCTTGTATTTGACAGATGAATTATTATTGTTGCCAGCTTGGATGATTCCACTTTCTCTGCATCTTTTCCTAGATTCTGCTACTTACAAAATACCAAACACAATTTGGGAAGCACCTATTTTTTCTTATATATATAAGGGGCACATGGTTATGGTAGGCATAAAACAATGGGAAATGCAGAATCTTCTGGTGGTTTTTTTTTTCTTCTGAAGTTTCTCTGCATAGCAGTGGTATTATTTCTAATAGGGAAAGTATGCTCAAAACTAGTAAAGCAATAACCATCACAGCCTACTAAGTCACATGTTTACTTCTCAAAGATACAGGAAAATGACAATTGAAAATATTATTTCAAAACAAGTTTTAGAATTTTACTGCATGAAATTAAAATTTAAAAATATGTTTTAGGGGTGCCTGGCTGGCTCAGTCAGTGGAGCATGTGACTCTTGATCTTGGGGTTGTAAGTCTGAGCCCCACATGGAGTATAGAGATTACTTAAAAACTCTTAAACTTTGCTTGTTACTTTAAAAAGAGTAGTAAATATTTTAAAACTAGAGAAAATGATAACTATTACTGATTACATTTTGTTTATGGCCTCTGGATTTCTTCCTCCTCAACTGAATATTTTCTCTCTCTTAGAGCACCTCTGTTTGTCTTACATTATAGCACTGTACATGTTTTCCCTATTTCTGAAAGCCAACTAATTGCATGAACCTTATCAAGTCTACCTTCGAGTCAGCCAATCTGACTCAGCTATAGTGTCTCTAACCAGTGCCTTCCTTCCAGGGGTAATTCAATTTTCCAAAGCGCATTCTCTCTCTGAGTAGTTAGCTCACCTGATAAGAGGAGTAATAAAGGCAAGATACTTTCTCTTACTTCCAGTCTGTTCCACAGCTCAAAATTTCACCTCTAGCACACACAGTTATTCTCTAGGTCAACACTTCTCAAAAGTGTATTCCACAGAAGTATGGACAGATACTAACATATGTCCCATGAAAAAAAGATTTCCATGGTCAAATAAATAGGAAGAACACTGGGCTAATCTAATAGCCCACTGATACAAAACTCACAAGAGCTTTCTATGGTGTAGATGACACATCTTTAATAGGATGTTATATTTTAAAGCAGGGGTAGCCAAAACACTGCCCACAGGCCAACCTTGACTAACCATCTGCTGATATAGAACCTGTAGGCAAGGAATGGCTTTTACATTTTTAAGTGGTTGAAAAAATTTTTTTGTGTGTGACACAATATAACATATATATAAATACATAGTTTATATTCTAATATATAAAAATATAGTATTTTATGAAAATGATTTGAAATGCAAATTTCAATGTCCATAAACAAAATATGAATGAGGCAAAACATACTCATTTGTTAATGTATTTTGTATGATTACTTTAGCATGGCAAGAGAAAATCTGAGTGGTTATGATAGACACCAAATTGTCCCCAAAGCTCAACATATTTACTATCTGGCTCTTCAGAGAAAAAGTTTGGCAACCCTTTTATAAATTATTTCCCAAACTTAGTTGACCATGGAACCCTACTTCCTCAGTTTTCTGGAGAATACCAATTGATACCTGGAAGCATACTAATATTCCAAGAACACAGTTTGGAAAGTGATGACTTAATCAGAAGCCAATGGATCTTGAAAGAATGAATAAGAGTATGAATGTGCTGGGAAAAAAATCCACCACGATCAATACTGCCAACATGATTACTACAGAGTCGGCTACTATTAAGCATTTTATGTGGATTAAGTAATTTAATCCTTACAAAAACCCTATGAATTTGAGAAAAGACGTATCTAGTAGGCAGTTGTACTGATGGGCCTGGAGCCAGACCCTGAAGTAAAGATGGATGTGGAAATAATTGGCAGAGAAGGTAGCTGAAATAACAGGAGTGCAAGAAACCACCAAGATCAGAAGGGAGGCACATAGCACTCACAGAATGAAACTCTGTAAAGAACTGAGGGGGGACAGTCTTAGCAACAGAAGAAAACAAGGAGGCAGTGGTATCCTGAAAGCCAAAGAAATAAGTTTCAAGAAATAAGCAAAGATCAAATACTTTAAAGTTTATAGACAAAGTCAAAACTAAGACTACAAAATTTCCATTCGATTTAGCTTTTAGAATGTTTCTAATTACTGCGGAAAGCGGCTTCAGGGCTGGTAGCAGAAGCCATACTGAAAAAGCTGAGGAGTAAACGCACACACACACACACACACACACTCACACTAAAATAATACTCAGCCACAAAAAAAGAAATTTTGTATTCTGCCACAACACAGATGTACTTTGAAGATATTATGCTAAGTGAAATAAGTCGCACAGAGAAAGACATAAGATTTTAAGCCATATGTGGAATCTAAAAAATCAAAACAAATGAACAAAACAAAATATAGAAAAACTCATATAGAGAGAACAGATTGGTGGTTACAGAGGGGCAAAGAGGCTGATAGGTGGGCAAAATGAGTGAAGGGATCAATTTTATGTGTGTATGTCTACATGTGTGTGTGTGTACACAGACACACACATACACAATATTTTCTTTATCCATTAATCCATCCAGTACATCAAGTAACATTTAGGTTGTTATCATATCTTGATTACTGTAAATGATGGTACAATAAATACATCTCTTTTTGGTATATCTTTTCAAATCAGCATTTATGAATTCTTTAAATAAGTACCCAGAGGAGGAAGAACTGGTTCATATGGCAGTTCTGTTTTTAATTTTTTTATTAAACTCTATACTCTTTTCTCTGCTGGCTGTATCAATTTTACATTCCCACAAAGTATATGAGAGATCCCTTTTCTCCACATCCTCTTCAATGCTTGTTATTTCTAGTCTTTTTGATAACAGTGATAATAGCCATTTTAACTGGTATGAGGTAATAATACAGAGATCACAAGTAATATAATAATTACAGCTTTAATTTGCATTTCCCTAATCATTAGTGATGTTAAGCAACTTTTCATGTCCCTGTTGGTCATCTCTATGCCTTTTTGGAAAAATGTCTTTTCAGAACCTCTGTTCATTTTTATTTGGGTTGTTTTTTGTTGCTGTTGTGATGTGTTGTAGGAGTTCTTTACGTATTTTGGATTTTAATCCCTTGTTGGATATATGGTTTGCAAAAATCCTTTCCCATTCAGTAGGTTTCCCGTTTGTTTTAATGATGGTTTCTTTCACTGTGCAGCTTTTAAGTTTGATATAATCCCATTTATTTATTTTTTGTTCTATTTCCCTTGCCTCTGGGGTCAGAGCCACAGAAATATCACTGAGACCAGTATCAATATTTAGCACCTATGTTTTATTTCAGGCATTTTATGCTTTCAGGTCTAACATTCAAGCCTTTAATTCATTTAATTCATGAGTTAATTTTTGTGTACAGTGTAAGACAGTGGTCTAGTTTCACTCTTTTGCATGCGGCTGTCCACATGCAAACAACTTTAACCAAAGTTGTTTATTGAAAAGACTATCCTTTCTCCATTGCATGTTCTTGGCTCCTTTCATGTAAATTAGTTGTCTGTGTATGTGTTGAGTTTAGTTCTGGGATCTCAATTCTATTCCACTGATTTGTGTATTTGTTTTTATGCCCAATACCACATTGTTTTGATTACCATAGCTCTGTAGTAGAGTTTGAAGCCAGGGAGTGTGATTTCTTTAGCTTTGCTACTCTTTCTCAATATTGCTTTGATTATTCAGATTTTTTGTTTCCATAAAAGTTTAAGAATTGTAAAAAACACATTTGGAATTTAGATAGGGATTGCACTGAATCCACAGATTCCTTTGGGTTATATGGGCATTTAACAATATTAATTCCTGAAATCCATGAGCATGGAATATCTTTCCATTATTTGTGTCTCCTTCGATTTCTTTCATGAGTGTTTTGTAGTTTTCATTGTACAGGTCTTTCACCTCTTTGGTTAATTTTTCCTTGGGTATTACATTCTTCTTGATGTAACTACAAACGGGATTGTTTTCCTAATTTTTCTTTCTGATAATTCTTTATTACTGTACAGAAATGCCACTGATTTCTGTATGATGATTTTGTATATTGCTATTTTGCTCAATTTGTTCACTGGTTTTAAAAGTTTTTTGGTGGAGGGGCGCCTGGGTGGCTCAGTGGGTTAAAGCCTCTGCCTTCGGCTCAGGTCGTGATCTCAGGGTCCTGGGATCGAACCAGCATCGGGCTCTCTGCTCGCCAGGGAGCCTGCTTCCCCATCTTTCTCTCTGCCTGCCTCTCTGCCTACTTGTGATCTCTGTCAAATAAATAAATAAAAATCTTAAAAAAAATAAGTTTTTTGGTGGAGTCTTTTTAATATATAATATCATGTCATCTGCAAATAATTACAGTTTTACTTAAGATTTGGATGCCTTTTATTTATTTATTTATTTTAAAGTTTTGGTGTTTTTTTTTTAAGATTTTATTTATTTATTTGAGAGACGGAGATCACAAGTAGGCAGAGAGGCAGGCAGAGAGAGAGGAGGAAGCAGGCTCCCTGCTGAGCAGAGACCCTGATGAGGGGCTCCATCCCAGGACACTGGGATCATGACCTGAGCTGAAGGCAGAGGCTTTAACCCACTGAGCCACCCAGGTGCCCCTTTATTTTTTTAGAAGATTTTATTTATTTGTTTGAGAGAGGGAGTGTGAGTAAGAGAGAGAAGGAGTGGGGAGGGACAGAGGCAGAAGCAGACTCCCCAGGGCTCTGATTCTAGGACTTTGGGATCATAAGCCAGGTCAAAGACAGTTGCTTACCCAACTGAGCCACCCAGGCACCTCACCATTTATTTCCCTTTTTTGGTTAACTGATAATGGCTAGGACTTCCAATACTATTTTGAATACAAGTGGTAAGAGTGGACATTGTTGTCTTGTTCCAGATCTGAGAAGAAAAGCTTTTCTTGTTTTCACCAGAGTATGATGTAAGCTCTGGGTCACATGTGGCCTTTATTATGTTGATGTATGTTCACTCTCTACACAGTTTGTTGAGTTTTTACCATAAATGGATGTTGAATTTTGTCAAATCCTTTTTCTGCATCTACTGAGATAACCACATGATATTTCCCCTACATTTTGTTGCTGTGGTTTATCAAGATGATTGACTTGTGGCTGCTGAACCATCCTTACATCCCTGGAATAAATCCCACTTGATTATGGTGTTTGGTCCTCTTAACATATTACCGAATTTGGTTGCTAAAATGTTGTCGAGAATTTTTCCATCAACGTTCATCAATGATATTGGCCTGTAATTGTGTGTATATGTATGCTTGTGTGTGTGGTATCCTTGCCTAGTTTTGATATAATGGTAATGCTGGCCTCATAAAATGAGTTGGGAAGTGTTCCCTCCTTTTCAACTTTTTGGAACAGTTTGAGAAAAATAAGCATTAAATCTCTGAATGTTTGGTAGAATTCACCAGTAAATCTGTCTGATCCTAGACTTATTTTTTGGGTTTTTTGATTACTGATTCAATTTCCTTACTCGTATATACATTTTCTATTTCTTTGTGATTCAGGCTTAGAAGACTGCATGTTTGTAGGAATTTATCAATTTCTTTAAGGTTGTCCAATTTTTTTGCCATATAACTGTACAATAATAGTTTCCTATGATTCTTTGCATTGCTGTGGTGTCAATTTAACTTTTCCTCTTTCATTTCTGATTTTATTAAAGCTTGTTCTGTTTTTTTCTTGATTAGTCTAGCCAAAGGTGTGTCAATTATATTTATCTTTTCAAAGAACCATATCATAGTTTCATAGAACTCTTTTTTTACTTTAGTCTCTATTTCATGCATTTCTCCTCTGATCTTTATTATTTTCTTCCTTCGACTGAAATTGGACTTCATTTGTTCTTTTTTTCCTAGGTGTAAAGTTAGACTGAGAATTTTCCTGTTTCTTGTCAGACCTGTATTGCTATGATCTTCTTTCTAAGAACCACTTTTGCTGCATTTCAAAGATTTTTATATGTTGTATTTATACTTTGATTTGTCTCTAGGTATTTTTGACTTCTCTGATGACCCATTGGTTGTTTAGTAGAATGTTTAATCTCCACATTTCTGTGTTTTTTTCCACTTTTCTTCTTGTATTTGATTCCTAGATTCATACCATTGTGTTCAGAGAAGATGCCTGATATAATTTCAATCTTTTGGAATTTATTGAGACTTGTTTTGTGACCTAACATGTGATCTATCCTAGAGAATGTTCCATGTGTACTTGAGAAGAATGTGCATTCTGTTGTTTTTGGACAGAATGTGCTGTATACACCTATTGAGTCCACTTGGTCTAATGTGTCATTTAAAGCCAATGATTCCTTTTAATTAAAATTCTTTTTGAATGATCTACCCATTGATGTAAGGGAGTGTTAAAGTCTTCTACTATTGTATTGCTGTCAGTTTCTCCCTTTAGGTCCCTTAATATTTGCTTTATATATCTTGGTGCTCATATGTTGGGTGTGTATATATTTATAAACATTATGTTCTCTTGTTGGATTGACCTCTTTATCATTATATAATGTACCTCCTTTCTATTATTACAGTCTTGTTTTAAAACTTGTTTAGTAAGCTCGAAGTATAGCTACACCAACTTTCTTTTCATTTCCATTTGCATGATTTCTACATCCCTTCACTTTGTCTCTATGTATCCTTACTTCTGAACTGAGTCTCCTATAGGCGGCATATAGATGGGTCTTGTTTTAATTTATCAATTGAGCACTTAATTTCTTCACCGGAGTTTAGTCTCTTTACATTTAAAGTAATTATTGAGGGACACCTGGGTGGCTCAGTCAGTTAAGTGGCTGCCTTCGGCTCAGGTCATGATCCCAGTGGCCTGGGATTGAGTCCTGCATCGGGCTCCTTGTTCAGCAGGGAGCCTGCTTCTCCCTCTGCCTCTGCCTGCCAGTACTCTCTATCTCTGACAAATAAATAAAATCTTTTTTTTTTTTTTAAAGTAATTATAGGGACGCCTGGGTGGCTCAGTTGGTTAAGCGGCTGCCTTTGGCTCAGGACATGATCCCAGCGTCCTGGGATCGAGTCCCACATCGGGCTCCTTGCTCAGCAGAGAGCCTGCTTCTCCCTCTGCCTTTGCCTGCCACTCTGTCTGCCTGTGCTCGCTCTCTCTCCCTCTCTCTCTGACAAATAAATAAAAATTTAAAAAAAAAGTAATTATAGATAGGAATGTATTTACTGCCATTTTGTTAACTGCTTTCTATCTGTCCTTTCTCACGTGCTTTCCAGTATTTATTTGTAAGTTTTTATTTTGTGGTTACCAAGAGGTTCACATACAGCTTCTTATGTATATAGAATGAGCTATTTTGAGTCAACAGCAACTTAAATTTGAATACACTTCAAAATTTTAAATTCCTGCCCTCCTACCCAAGTAATCTATTTTTTTTAGTATGTTCAGTTAGCCAGCATATAGTATATCATTAGTTTTTGATGTAGTGTTCATTGCTGCAACGTCCACAATAGCCAAACTATGGAAGGAGCTGAGATGCCTTTCAACAGATGAACAGAAAAAGAAGACGTGGTTCATATATACAGTGGAATATTACTCAGTCATCAGAAAAGATGAATACTCACCATTTTCATCAACACAGATGGAACTAGAGGGGATTATGCTAAGAGAAATAAGTCAAGCAATGGGAAAAGTGAACGCCAAGTAATCAATTTTTGATGTCACATTTTATATCTTTTCATTGTAAGTATCCTTTAATGTCTAGCGTAAGCATCCTTTAATGTATAAACCAATTATTGTAATTTAAGTTAATTTTTCTACTTTTGTCTTTTAACCTTCATGTTTGATTTATAAGTGACTGGTTCACTACTTTTAGTACATATTTACCTTTTCCAGTGAGGTTTTTACTTCTGTATGTTTTCTTATAATTAATTAGTACTTCCTCCTCTAGTTTAGAGAGGTCCTTTTATTATTTCTCACTAAGGTCAGTTTAGTAGTGATGAACTCTAATGTTTGCTTGTCTGGAAAACCTTTTTTTTTTTTTTGCCAATTTTGTTTATTTAATAGGTATTAATAGTCTCAAAATTCTTTTTCTTCATCAGATGTTTGATCCCCTTGCAAAACTTTTGGTCTTTGAGATTGGACATGGAGCTTTACTCCATCAATATGATATTCTTGTTATAGCGCATCCTTAAGTTCTTCTGAAGAAAACTGAATCCAATCCATATTCCTGTGAAATTCGGTATCTTTGTCAGAAGATACAGTGTACTTTTGTACATGGCCAAACTGAGCAAAGTGTTTGCTCAGCTCACTTGAGTCTGTGGTCCAGGGAATTTTTCTGACAAAAGCCACGGGCTGGCTAGTACTCATGTACAGCACCACAGAGTCCCTCACTGCCAAAGCCACCATCTTTTTTTTGTTTTGCTACTTTGTCTAGGTAAGTTCTATTGTTATGTCTTCTAGTTTGTTGATTCGATCTTTGGGTTCATTCAGTTTGCTATTAAAATCTTCTTGTGTAATTTTCCAGTTCAGTTATTACATTCTTTAGCTCTGTAACTTCTGTTTGAAACTTTCTTATGTTCCTATTTCTTTGTTAAGGATCACACTGTGTTCATTCATTCTTCTATTGAGTTTGGTGGGCAACTTTATAACCATTGCTTTGAATACTTTATGAGGTGGGGTGCTTATCTCCATTTCATTAATGTCTTTCTTTGATGTTTTGTCTCATTCTTTCATTTGGGACATGATTCTCTGTCTCCTTACTTTGCTTAACTCTGTTTCTACGTATTAGGCAAAAAAACCACCTCTCCCACTCTTAAAGGAGTTAGTCCCCTTTTTAAGGAGATGGTACATGGATTCCAGAAGTGGGATTCCCTCTGACTGCCAGAGCTAGGCACTCAAGCAGTGTCCCCTGTGTGGACTCTGTGTTCCCATATGTTACGATGGGGCCATATTTGCTGTGAGGGGGTTGGCAGGGCTATCGCCCAACCCAGCTGCAACATGTGATTGACATTGGAGAGTACATGTGGGCTAGGCTGTCACCCAACCTGGCTGTGACACATACTTGCGCTGAGGATGTGGGGCACAGACAATGGCAAGGTAGAATGAAATCACAAATATGGTATCTGTCAATGTCTCCATCCATGGAGAAAGTCCCAACAGTTTCCTACCTCTCTAATAGGCACTTTAAGTTTAGTAAGTGGGAGTCTTTCATATCTGGTCTACATGCTTTTCAAATTGGTGTTTTTGCATTAGGTTCCAAGGGGAATAAATCTGTGAGTGAGCCCTTTAAGGGCAGGAGGGTGGGTGGTTCTCTGTTCCCTTACAGATCTGTGGCTTTCCTGGACATAGTCCTTGTATTTCAAAACTTTTGGCTTTTAGGGGTCTTATTTCTTTTGCAGAATCCAAGGGCTGGCATGCCTGATGTGGACGAGAAACTGCTCATTCATTAGGGAATAGTTCAGCATTTTTGAGATCTCTCATAATGGTGGACTGCTATAAAGGGGGTAGGTCTTTTTTGGCAAGATAGTGTCTCTCCCTCTCCTACCCATCTTGATGCTATTTTTTTTTTTTTTGGTGGAGACTCATCCAGTTTCCTGGTCATTTTCAAAAGAAATTGTTCCATATATAGTTGTATATTCATTTGTATCCAAGGGAGGGAGTGAATTTATGAACTTCATATGCCACCACCTTCAATCCAAATCCCAATATTTCATTTAAAGAAATCTATAATCTGCAAATGAGTAAAGTATATTCTTATAATCTCAGTTAAATAGTTAATTGATGCTGGAACTCCCGCCTTGATTATTTGAGAACAAAGTAAAGCTTAAGAAATTACCATTAAGAGTAAAAACAACAAATGTGCATCTTCCATGGTTTGTTCATGATTAGAATACTATTAAATTTCATAGGAATTAAAATATAACATTATCACAGAATGCTCTTGCTTGAGTCAAATGAAGCAAAACGAAATGGCTTTCTGTGAATATCACAGCCAACAAGGGGCTTATTTTTTAAAAAACTATTTTTATTTATTTGAGAGGGAGTGCACAAGTCGGGGGGTGGGTGCAGAGAGAGAGGGAGAAGCAGACTCCCCACTGAGCTGGTAGCCTGAGGCGGGGCTCAATCCCAGGAACCCAGGATCATGACCTGAGCTAATGGCAGATACTTAACCAAGTGAGCCACCTAGGCCCCCAACAAAGGGTCTTACTATCTCCTAATTGGCTGGGAGTTCTGTTAACTTCCCTGTGGTAGTTTCTATGACACTCTCTGCAGAGTAGCAATTCTTAAGAAACCTTATTTCTGCTACTAGGCTAACAAGTTAAGAAATAAAAAGCTTTTTGTGAAGGTAAAAACAGCACAACATAACATTATATATTAATTTATAAAGTTGATTATCTCATTTGTCTGAACACATGTCTGGGTAAGAAGACTTGATTGCTTCTCATACCTGAGAATTTTATCACACTGAGAACTAAGAGACTGATTTGAGTACACATACTGAACTGGTATTTACTATTACATTTGAAAAAGAAAAAAGTATATCAAATTTAAAACAGTCCTATTGTAAATACACATTGTCTTACAGAGGAGATCATGAATATAAGAAGTTGTGTTTGGATGTACCTTGAAAGAAATAAAAAGAGAGAAAGCAACAGAAAGAATAAAAGCAAGTATTATCATCTAAAACATACCCCAGATAATTTCTAATTTCATGTGTTATTTCAGGTTTTGCAATTTCTCTGAATTCTGTTTGCATGTGCCAGTATTTGAGGATACCTGCTTTAACACTGAAGGTACAGGAGAAAGAGAAATTATTTGAGGATCTACTGACCGATCTCAATTTGATGTTTTTTGGATTAAGAATATAAATTCTAAATACTTTTAGCTACAAAAGTTCATCATTCTATGTAAAAGGTAGGTGTATCAATTTATAAACTCTACACGACATTCCAACCGTTCAGTTTGGCTCCAACCCAAATTTTCCAGACTGATGCTTTAGTCATTTGAAAATTTTCACGTTTCCCAAGTCTATACTTTCTTAGTGCCTCTTAAATCCTTTTTACTTAAAATTCAGTCTTCTAATCCCTCTTGCTCCTGCTGGTTCATCTCAGTTCAGTACACACTCATTAAATGTCTTGTATGTGATAAAGATCAAACTAAGCATTGAGCCAAGATAAGGCCTCAATCTTAAAATGTTATCCTGAGAAATCTAGGTGACTAGAACATGGAAGCATTATGAAGTCTGGTAGTAGACTGAGCTTGGAGTGCCCTAAGAACCCTGTGAGGCAATAAGGCAGGTGAAGACTTAGGCCTTTTGAAGCTCTGGGGAGAGGAGTATGTTGTGCTGGGTTGCAATTGGTGGTCTAGTGGATTTGGGGGCTTTTTGAGGCAGTATCTAAGTAGTAATTTATTTATCAATTGTTTAATCTTATTTTTAAAAAAAGGAATTGGTTGTTACCTTCCAAAAAAAAAGTTATTTGTAAATGACACTTATAAACCTGGAAAATGATCCCTCTCCTATTTGGTTAACATGTATATCTAAAAATTATTTTCCTTATATTTCATTAATAATATCTCACTATTAAAACAAACAAATCTTAAATTATTTAATTTAAGCATACAAGTCTTTGTACTCTGGATATGTCTGTTTTAAATAAATATATGCCATTATTTCATAAAGCATGTGTTTAAAAATGTCAGATATCAAGAGACTGAGAAGAGAAGCCTTAAAATGGGAGAAAATATATGCAAAAGATACAAATGATAAAGGACTGTTATCTAGAATATTAAAAAAACTCAAAACTCACCACTAATAAAATGAATAACCTGATTTTAAAGATAGGCAAAAGACCTGGACATCTCACAAAGAAGATATACATACAAAGAAAAGTTGAACATCGGACGTCATTAGAGAACTACAAATTAAAACAACAATGAGGTATCAGTACACACTTAATAGAATGGCCAAAATCCAAACACAGACAATATTAAATGCTGGTGAGAATAAACGACTCTCATCACCACTGGTGGGAATGCAAAAGTATATAGCCATTTTGTGAGATAGTTCGGCAGTTTCTGCTCAAAAAACTAACTCTTCCTCTTACCATATAATCTAGCAATCAGGCTCCTCAGTATTTACCCAAATGAACTGAATACTTATGTTCATGCAAAACTTACATCAAAAG
This sequence comes from Mellivora capensis, assembly GCA_004024625.1. NCBI lineage: Eukaryota > Metazoa > Chordata > Mammalia > Carnivora > Mustelidae > Mellivora > Mellivora capensis. The sequence goes on along the minus strand of PISX010012013.1, from coordinate 29,965 downwards.
ACCTGGACAGGGAAGTTTATAGCAGCCTTACTCACAACTGCCAAAATTTGGAAACAATCAAGAGGTCCTTCAGTAGGTGAGTGGATAAACTACGTTACATCAAGACAATGGAATACTGTTTGGCACTAAAAAGAAATGAGCTACAGAAGCTATAAAAAGATGTAAAAGAAACTCAAATATATATTACTAAGTAAAAGAGTCATTTTGAAGAGACTACACTGAATAAAATTCCAGCTACATAACACTTTGGAAAAGGCAAAATTATGGAGACAGTAAAAAGATAGGCAGTTTCCAGGGGTTAGGGAGAGGAAGAGACAAATGAGCACAGAGGATTTTTAGGGCAGTGAAACTTCTATATGATACTACAGTGGCTGGTACATGACATTATACATTTTTCAAAATCCAAAGAATGTACAAAACTATGAGTGAACTCTGATATACACTATGGATTTTGGGTAACAATGACATAAAGTAGGTTCATCGATTGTAATAAATATACCACCCTGGTACCCATAGTTGATAGTGGGAGAAACTGTGTATATATGGGGGAGATTGTGTATATATGGGGATTGCAGAGCCTGAGGACTCTGTAATTTCCACCTGATTCTGCTATTAACCTAAAACTGCCCTAAAAAATAAAATTAATTTAAAAGATATACTGAATTACTAAAGTCACAGTTATGAGTCTGTTTAGAGGATGAAAAGGTAAGACACAGACTGAAGGAAAATACCTGCAAACCATCTGTCTGACAAAAGACTCGTATTCAGAATAAAGAATTCTCAAAACTCAACAATAAACACTCTAATTAGAAAATGGAAAGAAAACATGAAGAGACATTTCATTGAAAAGAATATATAGGTGACAAATAAGCACATGAAAAGATAGTCAATAACATTCTCCCTCAGAGAAATGCAAAATAAAAACCACAATAAGAGGGGCACCCAGGTGGCTCAGTGGGTTAAAGCCTCTGCCTTCGGCTCAGGTCGTGATCCCAGAGTCCTGGGATCAAGCCCCGCATCGGGCTCTCTACTCAGCAGGGAGCCTGTTTCCCTTCCTCTCTCTCTGCCTGCCTCTCTGCCTACCTGTCTGTCAAATAAATAAATAAAATCTTAAAAAAAAAAACCAAAAACCCAAATGAGATACCATTATACAACTGTCAGAACTGCTAGAATAAAAAAAGAGACAATACCAAATGCTAGCAAGATATGGAAAGATAGGATCACTTACACACTGTAAGAATGTAATATGGTGCCACCAATCTGGAAAGCAGTTTGGCAGTTTCTTTTTCCTTTTTAAGATTTATGTATTTATTCCAGAAAGAGAGAGAGAGGGTACGAGAGAGCGTGAGTTGGAGGAGGAACAGAGGGAGAGAATCTTCAAGCAGATTCCCTGTTGAGTGCAGAGCCGAGGCAGGGCTAAATCTCATGACCCATGAGACCGTGACCTGAGCGGAAACCGAAAGTTGGACCCTTAACTGACTGGGCCCCCAGTTAGTTTCTTAACATATTAAATATGCAACTACAATATGATCTAACAACTTTACACCTGGGCACTGATTCCAGAAAAGTAGAAACTTAAGTTACAAAAAAACCTATACACCAATGCTTATGGCAGGGTTTTTCCATAATAGACAAAAACTGGAAACAATTCTGATGTCCTTCTACAGGGGACTGGTTAAACAAGCTGTAGTATATGCAGACCATGGAACATCACTCAGTAATAAAAAGGAACAAACTACTGATAAATGCAACAATCTGAATAATCTCCCGATAATTGTGTAGAGTGAAAAACAATCTGAAAAGATTACATACTGTATGATTCCATTTATAGAACATTCTTAAAATGACAAAATTAAAAAATGGAGAACAGATTAGTGGCTGCCAAGAGAGATAAGGAAGGTGGGATGAGAGGGGAGTGGGTGTGACTATAAAAAGCTATCTCTGTGGTGATAGAAATGTTCTGTATCTTGACCATATCAATGTCCATATCCTGGTTGTGCTACTGTATACAATATCACATCTTGGTTTTGCCAGATGTTACCACTGGGAAAACTGCCTAAAGAGTACAATGGGATCTCCTCTGTATTATTTCTCACAACTACATGTAAATCTACAAAATCTAAAATTATCTCAAAATAAAAAGTTTAATTAAAATAACAGATTATCTCATTCAGATTAAAATGAAAGATTAATTATTATCTTGACCATTTTGGCTCAATATTTGACTAGCCTAAGACTAGCTTACATCCTAAGTGCAATTTTAAGAGAATCTCTTTATTAATGCTGGGAATCAAATGAAGTTCAAACACAAGGTAAAATTCTAATCAATCTTATTGTAATGCTGTCAATCACAAGCTTAGATACAAAAGATGATGTAAGTAATGAAACTAAGACTGGGTAGCCTAAAACATAGTACACAAAAAGGCCCATGGACTCATTCCAAGAAGAATGTTACACTTACCCATTGCTAAAACTATACATCCTATAAAATAGGAAGAGATCTCTTGGACATGATGTGAGCTGTGGCTGGCTCTGCCCTATCTCACTTTATGGATTTATGGCAGTTTCCCTGTTAAAGAATCATCCCAGAAACCATGTGTGCCTTACATATTTGCCATTCCTACTATGGTATGACACAAATAAATCATGGGGCTTAGGTCAGTACAGCCAGCCTGTAAAGTGATTCATGAGGCCAGCAGTACCATCCCCTAGGACTATGCACTTTATTACAGTAAATCTCAGAACAAGATACAATTTCCTGACTCAAGAAGCAGCCTTTAAATCAGGACACCTGGACAGTCCTGGAATCACTTAAAAAATACAATAGGTCTCAATCCACCATTGTTACTTAGTGCTGGCCTGCACTTTCCCCAGCTCTGTTCCTTTTAACACTAAATACTAAATTCAAAATGAATCCTTTTTGAGTGAATTATTATGGTAACAGAACTACAGAATAAATTTAAATGCATCCCATCCTTTTTTTAAACCTCCCTTGTTCACTGCTTTTCCTGAACTTTATTTACCCACTCAAAAAATAATATTCCCTGTGTCAAATTTCCCAGTCTTTAAAACTCATAAACCAAGAAGAGCACCTTTTGGTGCCTAAAATAAAAAAAGCAAATAACTATGAACCTGGGCTTCCCTCTTGATAACTCAATAAGGAGTACCAGTTAGAGTAATCCTGGAGACAGTCATCCAGGGCGTTCTTTGGGCTTGGAGACCCAATACTGCAATCAGTGCGATTTTTGTAGGTATCATATATACTTGAAATCAGGACTGGCAATAGTTCCATACTGTTGTTTGGGAAAATTGGAAATCTAACCAGTTGTAAAAATTATGTTTGTTGAATTCTTATGGGCTTTTTACATTAGGATCTAAGTATAATCATCAATATCTTTTTATGTCCTCAACTTTTTGAATAAAATGCTTAAAGCCACTAAAACAAACAAAACCACATTCCTGGTTATCAAAAAGAACTACTTTTAAGCCAAGACACCAGTTTTTAGCTAGACGATCAATATCACTTTATGCATTTACTGAAGTCTCCAAGCCAAAGGCCCATCACATACTAATATTATTTTATACTTCTTGAAGAAAGCCTGGAGAAAAAGTGTTGGGACTCTATTATGATGACCACAGAAATGACCCCAATGTCCTGATCTTTTGGGATATAATGGAGGCAAATTTACTTTTATCAATAAAGACCTACTTGACTGAATAGGTTTTGGGCTCATGTAGCCAATAGACAAAAAAAGCTGCAGTGCTTTACTACATTCCTTTGCAATAAGAAACAGACCAAGAGAAAATATGGAGTCTAACTCCTTAGCCTCTTCACAACTTCCCAAGTCATTAAAGTGACTGGACTGTACATATGTATGAGGTGTTCAAAAATTTGAGCATGGTGACTGGAGATCAAGGCAAACTACAATAACTGAATCATAGACCTATCAAGGGAAAAGCTTTCCAGTGAATCAAAAAGAAAAAAATGACTATGGGACTTCTCAGCAACTATAAACAAACTACATATTGAGGACAATGGGATTGATTGCTCATAAATCTCAAGGGATATAGGTTTTTGTAAATCTTGTCATATTATGTTTTAAGACATTATACATTTTTTTTCTTAAGAGCTGATACTTAATCATTGACCGTATAATCCAACAAGTTTCCTAAAAAGAACTCAGTAACACAAGTTCTTTAATTAATAAATATTAAAGCTTCTGTAAACAAGAGGGGCAGGTATGTTTCTTCTTAATGACTTCTGGCTCCGTCTTGCATCTGCATCTTACTACAAAAGACACCGAAATCATGAAGAAGCAGTTGGCAAATCCTTTACACTGGACATGGAGTTGTTTTTTACTAGGAAATGCCACAAGCCTTTGCAGCCTGGAAACACTGCAGGTAAGCTTTAAAATGGATCACACTCTAGAGAGTCAACAAATTGGAGAGACATATGAAAAACTGGCATTAAGAAAAAAATGCTCTTTTCTAGAGAAGCCTTCAATTCTAAACCTGGCAATAAAAGAATACTTCCTGGGCTAATGTGAAAATTAATACCAATCACAAAACTTATTTAGTATTTTGTAGGAAATAAAGCTTAAGGACCATCAAAATAGACATGTTTCAGTTTTACAGAATTTCTCTACAAAGACACTACCATATTATTTCAACTTGCCCCTTCAAGGTAGTTAATTTTGTTTTGGGTGCATTTTAAATTGACTAATAAGTTAAGCACAGTTTGAAAAACTAAAATATGACACTAGTACTGGTAATAAAATATATCCTAGTATTTCAGTGACCTAATTCAAGAGGATACACTTGAAAACAGCCAAGAGTCTTGACTCTATTCTACTTATACAATGAACTAAAAAATATCATCCTCACTTGATTCTGACCCCCAGTCTAAAAAACAAACAAACAAGCAAAAAAGAAACCCCATACGACAAAAAACCCAAAAAGGAAAAAAACCCCAAACCATCTATCTATAGTAAACAAATGTCACAACATACTCTGTTTCTTACACACTACAGTGGCTCACTGATAATATCTACTTACTCTGTTAGGGTCAATCAATCAGTGATTCTCCTAGAAATGAAAGGTAGGTTGTCAATTTTTTGAGTTGGGCCATAGCTGACTAAGGTTCTTAACTGAAAGATGAAGATTCTTCCTGTCATTAAGAACTGTGATTCCGGGGCACCTGGTTGGCTCAGTGGTTTAAGCCTCTGCCTTTGACTCAGGTCATGGTCTCAGGGTCCTGGGATCGAGCCCCGCATTGGGCTCTCTGCTCAGCAGGGAGTCTGCTTCCCCCTCTCTCTGCCTGCCTCTCTGCCTAGTTGTGATCTCTGTCAAATAAAGAAAGAAAGAAAGAAAGAAAGAAACAAACAAACAAACTATGATTCCCTTTGAAGTTTACCAAGCTTTATCCTCTTAATTTCCTCCCCTGTAAAGAGGGACCTATATTAAAAAAAAAAAAAGAACATTAATAAATATTTGTAAATAGCCCCGAAGAAATGTAAATGATATAACGTAATGTGAAAAAAGTACAGGTTTCTTCTACAAAAAACCCTTTGATGTTTTTTCCAGTATTAGTGATTTCTATAGACTGACATGAAGCCTTGTTTTCACAGATTCTACCATGAAGATAAGCCAGTTACTGTGCAAAATCTAAGGCTGTTATTTACATGTGCAAAGAGAAAACATAAACATTTTGTGTATAAGATGAGCTCATTAGAACTGATATTTTTCGAAACTGTGTGAAGAAGATAAAAGTTATTTAATGTGTAATGACAAAAAATGTATTTTCTTTTTCCTCCTGTGATCTTTAGACATCATAAATGTGTTCAATTTGCAATAAAAAAATCAAGCCAGTACTAAATAAACATTAAACAGACTATGAAAATAAATATACAAGTAAATAAAGAATGATCCAAATTCTTAGTTTCATTTGGCTATGTTGAGCTTCTGCACATCTTTAATAAAACAGCTATGTTAGATGCTGTGAATTTAAGTTGAAAGAAACACAGTCTCTGTACTCAAGAGTTTCTGGTCCAGGCACTGGTAAACTATAACCCAGGAGCCAAATTTATCCTGATGTCTATTTTACCATTATTGTTGTTGCTGTTGTTAATTGTAGTAAAATATACATAAAATTTACCATTTTATTTTCTCATCATCAAACAAACAAAAAAAAAATTTACCATTTTAACCATTAAGTGCACGATTCAGTGGCATTAAGTACATCACAGTGTTATACAACTAAAACTGTAATCCATTTCTAGAACTTTTTCATACTTTTAAACAGAAACTTTGTACCCATGAAACAATAACTCCCCATTCCCCATTTGCCCAGCCCATGGTAACCTGTAGTCTACTTTCTGTCTATAGGAATTTGGCCTATTCTATCTACCTCAGATAAGTGAATCCATGTAATATTTGTCCTTCTGTGTCCAGCTTCTTTCACTCATCATAATGATTTCAAGGTTCATCCATGTGGTAGCACAAGCCAGAATTTCATTTCTTTTCAAGGTTGAATAATATTCCATTGTTTTTGTTTATCCACTTATGTGTTGATGGATACTTAGGCTGGTTCCACCTTTTGGCTGTTGTAAATAATGCTGCTATGAACAATGGTGTACAAGTATCTGAGTTCCCGCTTTCAGTTATTTTACCTATGTACCTAGGAGTAAAACTGCTGTCCCAACTTGTTTCTGTAAATAAAGCTGTATTGTTACACAGCCACATGTATTTATTTACATACTGTCTAGGACTGCTTTTCCACTACAATGACACAGCTGAGTAGCTCATAAGCTGAGTAGTTGTAAAAGAGACCATATGATCCACAAAGCCTAACATCTTTTCTATCCAGCCCTTTATGGAAAAAAGTTTGCTGACTCCTTTTATTGGCCACCATAGTAAGATGTGGGAGGGGTGGAGAAGAAGCTAATTTTGTCTTATAAAGGTCATGTGGGCTCTGTGTGTGGGGGAGGGTGGACGCACATGTGCACGCATGTACGTGTGTATGTATGTGTGTGTATTATGGAGGGGGTAATGCAAAAGGGATCATTAGATCCTAACACTACTATCTTGGAAAAAATTATATTTTGTTTTCACACTGAGGTTAGGATCACCATACCAACTAAATTAAACCATTTAGTTTAGGCTTTTCAAACTATACCTCAGAGCTTCACTGAGCTTTACATTTTAATACTTAAAGGTTAGCTATCCTTCCTTATTTTCTCAACGCTGTATTCTCTCTTGGCTTCCATAAAATCACACTTTGCTGGTTTACTATCTACCTCCTAACAATTCTTCTTCATCTCCTTTGCAGGATCACTTCCCCCTCATCCATGTGTTGAATTCCCTAGCGATATACTACTATAGGCCCTCTTCTCATTTTATACTATTATTCATTCCCTTCCGTTTGAACTTCAAACTTACAGATATCCAAATGTCTATTGGATAGATCTACTTTCCTGTCCTGCATCTCAGTGGACCACATCAATATCCACTTAGTTTCTCAACCCAGACACCTAACAGTCATCCTTAACTCCTCTACTTCCTAAATCACCATATCCAATCAGCAACCAATAAATTATGCCTTTTTAAAGTGTTTCTCAAAAATTCTTAAACCTCGTAAGTGCTGCTTTACTTCAGGGCCTCAAAAACTTGAGATTACTAGTGTTTTCATGATTTAATTTTGTCTCTACACTTGATTTTCCACAGCAGAATCATATATCTGAAGTGCAAATATAAATGTCACTTCTACATTTAAAATATTTAATAGCTCTTTATTGCTTCCAGGATAGGACAATCAGCCTCCAACATGGACCCCACTGGTTCCCCATAACCTGGTATTCATACGATTTATAAATTTTTTATATCATATCAGTGGTGATCTGTGTGACCAATATAAGATAAGATGGTTGAAGTGATGTAAATCACTTCCAAGATCATGTGATAAAAAATACTGTGGCTTCTGTCCTCAGCGTCCTCTCACCCTGGATCACTCTATGGGAAGCTAGCTGCCATGCTACGAGCAGCCTACAGAGAGGCCCATTCTGTGAGGAAGTAAAGTCTCCTGCAAATAGTCAATGAAAAATCGAGGACTCTTCTTAACAGCTATGTGAGTTAGTCATCCAGGTCATAGCTCTTGAACCCACAGTTAAGCCTCAGATGGCTGCAGCCTGAGCTGACATCTTAACTGTAATCTCATAAGAGGACTGGGGTCAGAAGCACACAGGTAAAGGGTTCCCAAATTTCTAATCATCGGAAGCTGAGACAATAATTTCTGTTTTAGGCAACTAAATCTGGGATAACTTGTTATGTGGAAATATATAAGTAAATAGGGTAAAGGCTAAAATCCTTAGCATGGTATATGAGCTATGATTATGGCGTTCTCTCTCCCACTATTTTAATTTATGCTTTAATATTATCAATTACTTAAAATTCACCATATCTTATCAACTGCTGTCCCGCTTCTCTGATATCACAATCTCCTCGAAGCCATCCCTGCTCACCAATTCCCTTTATGTCTCATATAATTTGACCACTGCCAGAATTCTGTGCTACTTTTATATAAGGCCAACTGCCTAGCACAACTTGAGTTGTAGTCAATATGTGAATGATAGTGTGGCAACATACATGGCTTTATGTATACACTTCCACTTTTTTATTTTGATCACGCTTTAATATATTTGTTCATAGATCCCTCCTTAGTATCTAAAATTCGTATTCAATACACACTTATTGAATGAAAAGACCTGTATTAAATTTTTAATATAACCAGAGTACATGATAGTTAAAATATGTAATTTTACTGATAAAGAATTAGCATCCAAAATATATAGAGAACTCATGAAACTAAATTTTAAAAAATCTGATTAAAAAATGGACATGAGCAAAAAAAAAAAAAAATGGGCAAAGAAAAGATGCTCAACATCACTAACCATCAAGAAAATGCAAATAAAAACCACAGTAAGGTATCGCGTACCTGGGTGGCCCAGTTGGTTAAGTGTCCGACTCATGGTTTCGGCTCATGTCATGATCTCAGGCTCATACTAGGCTCCATGCTCAGCACAGAGTCTGCTTGAGATTCCCTTTGCCTCTTTCTCTGCCCCTCTCTCCACTCATGCTCTCTCTCTCTCAAAAGAAATACATAAAATCTTTAAAAAAAGATAACATCAATGGAGATTTCCCCCCAAAATTAAAAATATAACTACCATATGATCCAGCAATTCCACTCTTAGGTATTTATCCAAAGAAAATGAAAAACTAATTCAAAAAGACACATGCACTCCTATATTCCTCACAGCATTATTTACAATAACTATGATATGGAAGCAACCCAAGTATAAATAATAACGAATAAATGAATAAATGAATGGCTAAAGGAAATGTACACAATGTGATATTACTCAGCCATTAAACAAAAAAAGAAAAGAAATCTTGCCATTTGCAACAACATGGATGGACTATTGGGTACTATGGTAAGTGAAATAAATCAGACAGAGAACAAATACAGTATTGACGGGGCACCTTGGTGGCTCAGTGGGTTAAAGCCTCTGCTTTCGGCTCAGGTCATGATCCCAGGGTCCTGGGATCGAGCCCCACATCGGGCTCTCTGCTCCGCGGAGAGCCTGCTTCCTCCTCTCTCTCCCTGCCTGCCTCTCTTGCCTACTTGCAATCTCTGTCTGTCAAATAAATAAATAAAATCTTTAAAAAAAAATACCGTATTGACTTTACTTACACGTGGAATCTGAAAAGCAAATTAACAAACCAAACAGAAACAGACTCACAAATACAGAGAACAACTGACGGTTGCAGAGGCAGGTGGGTGGTAGATGAACTAGGAAGAGGAAATTAAGACGTACAATATCCTAGTTTTAAAATGAATGAGATACAGAGATGTAATGTACAGCATACAGTCAACAATACTGTAACAGCTATGTGTAGTAATATACGGTAAGGACTTAGTGTGGTGACCATTTGATAATGTATACAACTATTCAATCACTATATTGTACATTTGAAGCCAATACAATATTGCATATAAATTATTCTTCAATAAAAATACACAACTTTAAAAAATAAGAATTGTAATTATAATTTTAATCTGCTATTTGTAATTACTCTAGTTACAAATCAAAACTTTTTATGCCTAGGAAAGTAATAGTCTATAGAGATACAGAGAATGTATCCTAGGTAATCCATATCCAAAACAAAAAAAATTTTGTTGTTAAAAGAACAAACCATGAGGATTTCAGGTCCTGTAGTTTAGATCAGTGTTTCCCAATCCCATCCAGATGATGGAACACAAGGAAGTGATATTTGTTCAGAAAACTCAGATAACAAGATGAGGTTGCTCTTGGCCCATATCTGTTGCAAAACCCTGCTTAAATTCTTTCTTTCTTTCTTTCTTTCTTTCTTTATTATTTTTATTTTTTTTTAAGATTTTATTTATTTATTTGACAGACAGAGATCACAAGTAGGCAGAGAGGCAGACAGAGACAGAGAGGGGGAAGCAGGCTCCCTGCCAAGCAGGGAGCCCAATGTGGGGATCGATTCCAGGATCCTGGGATCATGACCTGAGCCAAAGGCGGAGGCTTTTAACCCACTGAGCCACCCAGGCGCCCCTTAAATTCTCTTTTTAAAAATATTTTTATTGTTCTCTCTCTGCCTACCTGTGCCTACTTGTGATCTCTCTCTCTGTGTCAAATAAATAAATAAAATCTTTAAAAAAATTTTTATTATTAAAGTATATTTGACATACTATGTTATATTAGCTTCAGGTGTACAACCTATTGATTTTGATAATTCTATACATTACTCAATGTTCAATAAGGTAAGTGTAGTTAGTTACCATCTGTCACCATCCAATGTAATTGCAATACTGTTGACTGGATTTCCTATGCTGGACTTTTCACCTCCATGATATATTTTATAATAGGAAGTTTGTACCTCTTAATCTTCTTTACTTAATTTGCCCTTCTCCCCACCGACCCACCCCTCTGGCAATCATCAGTTTGTTCTCTGTATTTATGAGTCTGTTTCTATTTGTTTATTCATTTTTCTTTAGATTCCACATTAAATGAAATCACATAAACTGAATATGATAAGTTTGCCTAAAGGTGACAGATTTCAGAGTGTCTTCTCTATTAGTTAGAAGATATAAATAAAACACTGTAAAAGCCTGAAAATATTCACTTGCAGGAACCAAACAAGACAAAAGACACAACCTTATTTTGAGCCACAGATAAGGAAACTAAAGAAAAATGCTGGTGGGGAAGGGAAAAGTTCTTAACTGTGTTCTAAGGCCAGAAACAGTATCAAAGTCAGAAATGAGGTGACAAAATGTGAGGATTCCAAGTAATAACCCCAAACTTGGAGAAAATAAGATTGAAAGCTGAATTGACAGCTAACAAAATGACAATCAGGAGAAATACTTACCTACAGAAGCCTCAGTATAGGCAAGAAAATGACCAGGATAGATCATTATCTGGGAATCACTAAAGAATTTCACAAATGATCTGAATCCTACTCACTCCTAGTAGGATGAACATGTTATATTTAATCAAATTACAGAGCACAAAAAAACTGAGGCCAGGAGGTGGTACAACAAAGACTGTACATGGCCCTAGCTGAATACTGTCCCTTCTCCTTATCTCCTCAGGCTATGGAAAAGCAGAGCAAAAGTCATTTCAATGCTACAGTATTGTCTAGAACGAGGAAGCAACCAGGTTTAAGATAAGGTGGGGGTAAGGAAAGGTATCAGAGAATATTCGCCCACTCCACATTAGAAGAAATATATCCAAGAATTTTATAACCAACTAAATAGTTCTCTAAGTATAGTGGCAAAAGAAACATCAGGCATGCAAAAGCAAACAAAAAAAAAAAAAAAGAAAAGATTCAATATCCAAAAATCTTTCCTGAAAAAGCCAATTAAAGATAAAATTCATGGGGCACCTGGGTGGCTCAGTGGTTAGGCAGCTGCCTTTGGATTAGGTCATGATCACAGGGTTCTGGGATGGAGCCCCTTGTTGGGCTTCCTGCTCAGCAGGGAGTCTGCTTCTCCCTCTCCCTCTGCCCAACCCCCCAACTCAAACTCAAGGGTGCTCTCTCTCTCAAATAAGTAAAATCTTAAAAAACTTAAAAAATTTAAAAAGACGACATTCAATAAACAACAAAAAAGCAAACAATTCAGGAAAGAGAGTAATTACCACTGACTTTAAATGTAGAACTTAGATAAAGTAAATTTGGGAATTACAGTTATAATATCATGTAAATGATACAAACCTCGGTGAAGCTGAGATGAGGCAAATATATTTAAATATTGGTAAGAAGTGTAAATGTCCTAATTTTTTGGAGCATGGGATGAATTAACACTAATTATTACTGAAAAACATGACCCTAGTCTCAATCTTTTTTTTTTTTTATCCTTGAGAGGAAGTCTTAGAAATTCTTGTGTGCAGTAAAGAAATATTTGAAATTCCATTTGTTCATTCTGTTACAATCAAGTAAAATGAAACTCAGTTTTTATTCAAAATGGCATGTTGTGGGGCACCTGGGTGGCTCAGTGGGTTGAGCCTCTGCCTTCGGCTTGGGTCATGATCTCGGGGTCCTGGGATCAAGCCCCGCATTGGGCTCTCTGCTCAGCAGGGAGCCTGCTTTTGCCTCTCCCTCTCTGCTTCTCTGCCTACTTGTGCTCTCACTCTCTGTCAAATAAATTTTAAAAATCTTTAAAAAAAACCAAAATCATGTTGTTATGATTCTATTATTTCCTCATTTTCCCTTTTGTTATATGTGCATAGAAATATGACAGGAATCAATACTCACTTCATATAATGATTATTTCCTAAGCACTTAACTTTTGAGCCTTTTTTTTTTTTTTGCTTTATTCTTTCTACTTCTGCTATTGATTCAATTTTTTAAAGATTTATTTATTTACTTTAGAGAGAAAGAGAGCATGCACATGAGGCGGGGAGAGGCAAGAGGCGAGAGGGAATCTTGAGAAGACTCCCTGCTGAGTGTGGAGTCTGACCTGGAGCTTGATCCCAGGCCTCTAAGATCACAACCTGAGCTGAAACCAAGAGTTGGATGCTTAACCGACTGAGTCACCCAGGTGCCTCTGTTATTGTTTAAATTTTTAAAAAGAATATAATAACAAACAGATAAATAAAAACCTCTGACTTGAGGTGTACTATCAGAAATAAGAACATGTGTTTTGGACTTCAATGTTGCCATATACTACCTGTGTGACTTAAGTGACTTCCTGAACTTCATTTTTCTTATCTATAAAATGGTTGTACAAATTCTTAAACTTCCCAAAGTAGTTGTTAAGATTGAGGCACTTAGAAATAATATACCTCATTACAGCTGTGAATCTGGCACATGGAAGGCACTTAACAAATACTATTTCTCCTTAGAGTTCAGGTTGTGAGAACAGAAATACAAAGAAGAAACCCAATTATACCCTGGGTTTTATATTTCTCTTCAACTATATCTTTTAACATCTAGTCAAGAATTCTTTAGTCATGGGTCTTACCTCCCTAGACGCGTGTGCCTAAGGACTGTTTGCTTTGTTACAACACGATGGCCAAAATATACTGTAAAGGGGTTTCACAATATAAACTATCACGTGGTTCCAGAGTCTTTCCTCCTGCTGAGAAATTGGTATCTTCTTGACTCCATGCAAAGAAAATATTATATTTAAAGTGTATTAAAAGTCTATTTTCCCCATTGAGATGGTGACAGGATTTTTGCATCCTGAAAGTAAGGTCATGATTAGCAAAGAAAACAACACAAGAGTGGATCAGTGATCTTAAAAAAAAAAAGAAATAAATAAAGAAAGAAAAATAGAAAGAAGAAAAAAAGACCCTCCCCCAAAGTGGATACTCCCTTGCCTTCAGTTCTATGACACAACAGTCACATGTTCTGTTTATGAACAAGGAGGAAAATGTTTTCACACACGAAATTCATGATTTAAAAGATAAGCCTCAGAGTACAGTTTATTTAAATTAGTTTAGAAGCACTTACTAAAGGGAAGCCCAGCACAACCAGGAATTATATATGTGCTGATCTTTCCCAGTCCTGCAGAGAATGAAGTAATGGCATCTGAGAAATGAGTTAGAAGGGAGAAAGTGAAGGAGATGTCCGGGAGGGTAGGAAGGGTAGTTAAATGACTGGCTGATGGAAGTGATGAGTTGACAGTAACCGTGTAACTTCCCAGAAAATGACTCAATATCAATATCAACATCAACAGAACTAAGCTTTAAAGTTACAATCTGCTTCAAGAAAGAAGAGATGTGCAGTTTTTATGCTAGGTACAGTACTCCTGATGTAGCTTATAGCAACCTTTTAATTTAGAAGCAGCATGATGACTGCATGGGATATTTTCAGGCCAAAATGATGAGAAGCAGAGTTCTAAAACTGTAAAATACAAAGACTGATATCAAAGCTGCTATAATTTAAATGTCCAATGAATTATTTTAAAATCAAAGATAAAGGTAAAAGGGGAAATACCACTTGTAACAAATGGTACTTTCTTTAGAGTGATGGAATCTATAAAAGGAAAAATGGCCATTTGCTTATAAAGCTTATTTGCACAGGATTCTATTGATCTCATGTTGCCTAAATGAGAATCCCCAGAGAAGCTGTAAAGTCTGCTCTAAGTCCAGGTGCTCCTACTCTTTTCTGTTAAAACAGGGACTTTTTTTTTTTTTTTAAGATTTTATTTATTTATTTGACAGAGAGAGATAGATAATACAAGTAGGCAGAGGCAGGCAGAGAGAAAGGGGGAAGCAGGCTCCCTGCTGAACAGAGAGCCCAATGGGGGGCTCGATCCCAGGACCCTGAGATCATGACCTGAGCTGAAGGCAGAGGCTTAATCCACTGAGCGACCCAGGAGCCCCCAGGGACTTTTTTTTTTTTTTTTTAAACAAACATTTCAAAGCTGCCTAGTGCCCGGACTGGCTAGTTTAGGGGCTTGAAAGAGTTGTAGACCATGTGAGCGACAGGCAAAAAAGACAGATTACATATATATTGATATTTATTTCATTCAAGTTCTACGAGTATGCTTAATTCTTAAATTTCAAGAGTATTCCCTTCTCGATCTACCTAATGGATTCCTTACTGGTCTTCTGCCCTAGTCTCTTCATTGATAACAGAACCAGCATTATCTTCCTCAAATATGGATTGGTTCATGTCACTTTCCTACTCCCTATACATACAGAATAAAAATTTTAATTAGTGGGATAGCACCCAAGGCCCTACCAGCTTTATCCTTCAGAATTCACCTTGAATATTATTTGTGCCAACAATACTAAATTTCTGGTAGTTTCTCAAATATACCTTAATATTTTACACCTTTATCACTTCTCACATTCTATTTTCTCTATTAAGAATACTTCCAGCATCCAAAGCCATAAGATACCTAAGAATAAACCTAACCAAAGAGGCAAAGAATCTGTACTCAGAAAACTATAAAGTACTCATGAAAGAAATTGAGGAAGACACAAAGAAATGGAAAAACGTTCCATGCTCATGGATTGGAAGAACAAATATTGTGAAAATGTCTAAGCTACCTAAAGCAATGTACACATTTAATGCAATCCCTATCAAAATATCATCATTTTTTTCCGAAGAAATGGAACAAATATTCCTAAATTTTATATGGAACCAGAAAAGACCCTGAATAGCCAGAGGAATGTTGAAAAAGAAAGCCAAAGTTGGTAGCACCACAATTCCAGACTTCAAGCTCTATTACAAAGCTGTAATCATCAAGACAGTATGGTACTGGCACAAAAACAGACACATAGATTAATGGAACAAAATAGAGAGCCCAGAAATAGACCCTCAACTCTATGGTCAACTAATCTTTGACAAAGCAGGAAAGAATGTCCAATGGAAAAAAGACAGTCTCTTCAACAAATGGTGTTGGGAACATCGGACAGCCACATGCAGAAGAATGAAAACTGCACCATTTCCTTACACCACATATAAAAATAGACTCAAAATGGATGAAAGACCTCAGACAGGAATCCATCAAAATCCTTGAGGAGAACAGCAACTTCTTCGATCTCAGCCACAGCAACTTCTTCCTAGAAACATCGCCAAAGGCAAGGAAATCAAGGGCAGAGATGAACTATTGGGACAAGCCTTCAAAACCTTTTGCACAGCAAAGGAAACAGTCAACAAAACCAAAGGACATTTTCCCAACAGAATGGGAAAAGATATATGCAAATGACATATCAGATAAAGGGCTGGTATCCAAAATCTATAAAGAACTTATCAAACTCAACACCCAAAGAACAAATAATGCAATCAAGAAATGGGCAGAGGACATGAACAGATATTTCTGCAAAGAAGACATCCACATGGCCAACAGACACATGAAAAAGTGCTCCACATCACTAGGCATCAGGGAAATACAAATCAAAACCACAATGAGATACCACCTCATACCAATCAGAATGGCTAAAATTAACAAGTCAGGAAACGACACATGTTGGAGAGGATGTGGAGAAAGGGGAGCCCTCCTACACTGTTGGTGGGAATGCAAGCTGGTGCAACCGCTCTGGAAAACAGCGTGGAGGTTCCTCAAAAAGTTGAAAATAGAACTACCCTATAACCCAGCAATCACACTACTAAAGATATAAATGTAGTTATCTGAAGGGGCACGTGCACCCAAATGTTTATGGCAGCAATGTCCACAATAGCCAAACTATGGAAAGAACCTAGAAGTCCATCAACAGATGAATGGATAAAGAATATATGGTATATATATACCATGGAATACTATGCAGCCATCAAAAGAAATGAAAACTTGCCATTTGCAACGATGTGGATGGAACTAGAGGGTATTATGCTGAGCAAAATAAGTCAATCAGAGAAAGACAATTATCATGTGATCTCCCTGATATGAGGAATTTGAGATGCAGAGTGGGGGGTTTGGGGGGTAGGGAAGGAAAAAGTCAAATAAGATGGGATTGGGAGGGAGACAAACCATAAGAGACTCTTAATCTCACAAAACAAACTGAGGGTTGCTAGGGGGTATGTGGAGAGGGTGGTTGGGTTATGTATATTGGGGAGGATATGTGATATGGTGAGTGCTGTGAAGTGTGTAAGCCTGACGATTCACAGACCTGTACCCCTGGGACAAATAATACCTTATATATTAATAAAGATAATTAATTTTAAAAAAAAGAACACTTCCAATGCTTTCTTCTCTTAGTTCTCTGGAAGAAAGGTAAGGTAGTCTGTGAAGTCTACCTTAATTCCAGGTAGATTTGGGCGTCTCTCAGTCTTCAAGCTCCCACTGAACTCTATTCATATCTCCATTATATCTATCATCACAATATATTATGATTTCCTGTTTTCCATGGCTTTCATCTATGAATTCTCCAAAAGAACAGTAATTGGCAAAAACTGCTTAACATTTTGTGAAATATAAGAAGTTCTTACAAATATTTTCCCAAAGTTCTGAATATCCATTCTGTGATTCAGAAACAAACTTGTTAACAGAATTACCTAAAGTATGCCAAGCTAATCTCAAAGTTTCAAATTCCTGGACTATTTAAAAAAAAAGTTGTTATATGCTACAAAATGGATAAATCTTGAGGACATCATACTAAGAGATATAAGCCAATCACAAAAAGACAAATACTGAATGATTCCACTTACACTTATCTAAAGTAGTCAAATTCATAGAAACAGAAAGTACTACCAAGTTAATAGGAGCAGAGGGGAAGGGGGTAAAGAAGAGGTGTTTAATGCAAGGTAAAAAAAAGATTTGAAGGTCAGTTTTACAGCACTGTAAAATACATAACACTAGGGGAACTGCACATTTAAAAATTGTTGAAATGGCAAATTTAATGTTTTGTGTTTTTTTAATCTCTGTAAAGAAAGTCCTGAATTAAAAAGACAACTGTAAGCTAAAACATAAATATAATGACTATGAAAGTCTGCTTTAGAGCAATGTTTGATATATAGCAGATATGCAATAGTTTTAATGATTCAATATGTTAAATAACTAAATTTCTCTAGCAGATTAAGTGTATTTCTGGATCTAGTTTATGTCTCTGCAACTCTTTATTCAATCTCCAAATTCTGTCACATATTTTGTATAGTAAAGAATGAACAGCATTTCAAGGGAAAATAGTAATGTTAGTACCTAATGCTTTAAACTAATATGTACTTATTTGTTCCTCCAGAAGAACAGTAAACACAGAGATGTTTCACTTTCCCAAAAGTAAAGTGACAACATACTACTTATGGTTAAAATAATAGGAAATGGAAAATACCATATCCTTAACAAAAGGGGGCCAGAAAAATAATTTATGGTTTATCATTCATAAGAATATTATGTTAGCATTGAAAATAATGATAAAGGGGCGCCTGGGTGGCTCAGTGGGTTAAGCCACTGCCTTCGGCTCAGGTCATGATCTCAGGGTCCTGGGATCGAGTCCCACGTTGGGCTCTCTGCTCGCCAGGGAGCCTGCTTCCCCATCTCTCTCTCTCTGCCTGCCTCTCTGCATACTTGTGATCTCTCTGTCAAATAAATAAGTAAAATCTTAAAAAAAAAAAAAAGAATGATAAAGATCAACATTAGTTGATTTTAAAAGATTTCCATACTAAGTGTTAAATTGGAAAATTCTTTTCTTGAAGATACAGAGAATGAGGCCTGAACCGTTATATAATAACAGATTAGTTAGCTCAAGTAGGATTACAAGTGATTTTCATTTCCTCTTAAAATATTTATTATTGATTTAAGTATATCAGCACTCTTTAATAAAGAGAAAAAATTAACAGCATTATAGTCATCATGTTGTACACATTACACCCCCAGTACTTATTAATCTTATAACTGGAAATTTGCACCTTTTGAACATCTTAATCCAACCCAATTTCCCCATTTCCCATCTTTTGAAACCACATATTTTATCTCTTTTCTATGAGGTTGGTCTTTTTTAGAATCTACATGTAAGTGAGATCACAGAGCATTTGTCTTGCTCTTAGTATAATGCTCTCAGGGTCCATTTATGTTGTTGCAAAGAGCAGACTTCCCTTACTTTTTATTGCTGAATAATATTCTATTGTATATATCTACCATATTTTCTTCATTTATTCACCTGTCGGAAACTTTGACTGTTTCCATGTCTTGGCTATAGTAAGTAATGCTACAATGAACATGGGGGTGCAAATATCTTTTTGATAGTGATTCTTTTTTCTGGATATATACCCAGACATTAAGTTGCTAGATCATATGACAGGTTCTATTTTTAATTTTTTGAGGAACTCCAAACTATTTTCCATAGTGACTGTGACAATTTACATTCCTACTAACAGTGTACAAGACTTTCCTGTGCTCCACATCCTCCCCATCACTCGCTATTTATTATCCTTTTGATGAAAGCCATTCTCTCAGGCATGAGGTGATTCGTATTTTATGGCCTTGATGTGCATTTCTCTGATGATTAGTCCTGTTGAGCACCTTCTCATATAGCTCTTGGCTGTTTGGATTATCTTTTTTGGAACCATGCCTATTCAGGTCCTGTGCCTTTTTTTTTTTTTTTTAATATTTTATTTTTATTTGAGAGTGAACAGGCAGGAAGGAGTGCAGGAGTGGGCGATGGTTGGGGAGGGACAGAGGGAGAGGAAGAAGCAGATTCCCTGCTGAGTAGGGAGCCAGACATGGGGCTTATTCCCAGGATCTAGGATGATGACCTCAGCCAAAGGCAGATGCTTAACTGAGTCACCCACGCACCTCAGATGCCCATTTTTAATTGGATTATCTAGGAGATTCTTTTGCCATTTAATTGTATGAGTTCTTTATATACTTTTGAAATTAACCCCTTATCAGATATATGATTTGCAAACACTTTCTCTCATTCCATAGTTGTTCTTCATTTTATTTATGGTTTGTGCTGCTGTATAGAAGCGTTTAGGTTTGATATAGTCCCACTCACTGATTTTTGTTTCCTTTGCTTTGGTGTCAAATTCAAAAAATTATCTTGAAGACCAATGTTAAGGAGCTTACTCCTGTTTTTCTTCTAGGAGTTTTATGGTTTCAAGTCTTACGTTTATGTCTTTAATCTATTTTGAGATGACTTTTGTGTATGGTACATGATAGTGACCAGTTTTCCCAAAACCTTTTTTAGAGATTATGCTTTCCCCAATGAGTACTTTTGGCTCTTTTGTCATAAACTGTATATGTGTAAGTTTATATATGGACTCTCAATTCCATTTCACTGATATATACATATTTTTGTATGCCTATACCATACTGTTTTGATTACTATAGTTTTGTAACGTCATTTGAAATCAGGGAATGTGGTACTTCCAGCTTTGTTCTTTCTCAGGTTTACTTTGGCTATTCATGATCTTTTGTGGTTCCACACAAATTTTAGGATTGCTTTTTCTACTTCTGTAAAAGATGCCATCAAAACACTGGTAGGGATTACATTGCATGTATAGATGGCTTTGGATAGCATGGACATTTAACAATATTAATTCTTCTAATCCATGACCCAGGATATCTTCTCATTTATTTGTACCTTCTTCAATTTCTCTAATCAATGTCTGGCAGTTTATACTGCAGAGATCTTTCACCTCTTTATTAACTATTTTATTGTCTTGATGCTATTGCAAATGTGATTGTTTCTTTTTCAGATAGCTCACTGTTAGTGAAAGAAATGCAACTAATTTTTATATGCTAATTTTGTATCTTGCTACTTTACTGAATTCACTAATTAGATCTAATATTTTTTTGGTAGTGTCTTTATTATTTTCTTTTTTGAAGATTTTATTTATTTATTTGTCAGAGAGAGAGAGCACAAGCAGTGAGAACAATAGCCAAAGGGAGAAGGAGGCTCCCCAATGAGCACAGAGCCTGGTATGGGACTTGATCCCGGGATCCTGGGATCATGACCTGAGCCAAAGGCAGATGCTTAAACTGACAGAGCCACCCAGACATCCCTATGATTTTCTATATTTTAAAACTATGTTATCTTAAATAAAGACAACTTTACTTCATCCTTTCCAATTCTGATGCCTTTAATTTCTATTTCTTGCCTAATTGTTTAGGCTAAGATTTTTAGTACTATGTCGAATAGAAAGGAGAGGATTTCTTCTTTTTCTTTTTCTTTTTTTAAAATTTTTTTAAAAAATTTATTTATTTGTCAGAGAGAGGGAGAGAGAGCGAGTGAGCACAGGCAGACAGAGAGGCAGGCAGAGGCAGAGGGAGAAGCAGGCTCCCTGCTGAGCAAAGAGCCCAATGTGGGACTCGATCCCAGGACGCTGAGATCATGACCTGAGCCGAAGGCAGCCGCTTAACCAACTGAGCCACCCAGGCGTCCCTTCTTTTTCTTTTTTTTTTTTTTTAAAAGCTTTTATTTATTTATTTGACAGAGAGAGAGAGAGAGAAAGAGAGCAGCAGCAGAGGGAGAAGCAGATGTCCTGCTGAGCAACAAGGCCAATGTGGGACTTGATTCCAGGACCCTGGGATCATGACCTGAGCCCAAAAGCAAACGCTTAACTGGCTGAGCCACCAAGTACCCCAGCAGAGGATTTCTTTAAGTTGATTCTGTTTGTGACTTACAAGCTTCATGAACTTGGATATCCAAAATCTTTCCCCAAATTTGGGAAGTTCTGTTTTTATTTCTTTACATAAGCTTTCTGTCCCCTTCTCATTCTCTTTTCCTTCTGGAACTACAATAATTCACAAATTGGTCCTTTTGATGGTATCATTTAAATCATGTAGACTATCTTCATTCTTTTTCCTGTGTGCTCCTCTGACTGGATAATTTTAAAATTCCTGTCTTAGTTCTCACTGATTTCTTCTCTGCTTGACCAAGCCTGCTACTGAGGCATTTTTCATTTAATTCCCTGAATTGTTCAGTACCAGAGTTTCTATTTGATTCCATTTCACAGTTTCTATCTCATTGTTAAACTTCTTGTTCTGTTCATACATTGTTTTCACGGTTTTGTTGAATTGTCTGTGTTTTCTCGAGTTTTTCTTGTAGTTCAATGAATTTCCTTACAACATCTATTCGGAATGCTTTAGTAGAAGTTGTAGATCTCCATGTTTGGGGGTTTGGTCACTAGAAGATTATCATGATTCTGTGGTCGTGTCATATTTCTTTGATTATTGGTGTTCCTTTGAATTTTGTGTTGTCTTCACATTTGAAGTAGGCGCCACAACCCACTCTCGGATGTCCAAATTCATTTTTGTTTGCTCCAATAGTGTGCTGCATCCTCTGTGCACCTACACTTTCACAAAGGCTTTCTTCTTTGTTGGTGACTGTCTGAGTTAGTGTTTTCCAGGGGCTCCAGACCTTGGTCAAGAACTGATACATGGATCACTTCAGTGTCCACAGACAGGAGCAAGGTCTCTCTGCCTATTACATGTTGCATAGGTGGGCAAGATTCTTTCCAGGTCTGTTGGTGTCCTGGGAAATCCCATAGTTCCCACAAAGGCACTCCTGTTTGTATATGGATGCCAAGTATTTATTGTTGGGGGGTGTGTGGGAAGGACTAAAATGATAAAGATCTTATATAGCCACAAAGCTGACATCACTTCTCTGTTTTTCCATTCCACCCCCACCTCCCACTTCAAGAACTGAAAAAAAAAATCGTAGAGTGCTATCAGAAATTGCCTCCTGCGGTATAAATATGGTTTACCATATTTTTATTTATCTGCATGGCATTTGTTTTGATTTTCAATGAAGTTGAGTGCCTCAGACTGTCCCACTTTAATCACTGTATTATGTCCCATTTCAATAATTTATATTACCTGTTTGGTCACTGACTACATCTGATTTGCTTCTGTAGGCATACAAGATTGAAAAGTTGGAGCAAACAGCCACGGCAGAATCTTCTCACTTATGTGGACTTAACAGTGCACTCCTCACATTCATGTACTTCTTAAAAATATAAGGTGTCTAATAAATTGAAAAACATGACACCTTGGTGGGAGAAGACTAGTTCCAGCATACCATACTGCTAAGCTCCTAAGTCTTTCTTTTTTTTTTTTTCTTAAAAGATTTTATTTATTTATCTGACAGACAGAGATCACAAGTAGGCAGAGAGGCAGGCAAAGGAGGGGGGGAGCAGGCTCCCTGCTGAGTGGAGAACCTGATGTGGGGTTCAATCCCAGGACTCTGGGATCATGACCTGAGCTGAAAGCAGAGGCTTTAATCCACTGAGCCACCCGGGCGCCCCGCTCCTAAGTCTTTTTTATTTTACCCACTCTGGATATGCCAAATAAATGTGTGAGGATTTTAGTGTAAATTAGAAATCTTGGAACCCAAGTGGGGGTCAGCATGGTGGCCACTGCAGAAATCTGAGCCACACAAGGCACAGCACCACAGCAAAATAGGAGTATCCCTAGAACTAAGCAGGATCAATTATTCAGGCCAAAACCAAATAAGCCATTCTTGATCCCTCCATTTCCTTAACCCCCAATATTTAATCCATGAGAATGCCAAAGGCTCAACCTACAAAATACACTCTAGGTCTATAAGCTTTAAAGCCATAAACTGGACCATGTCAACACCCTCTTTAAAATACTTCAATGGTCTCCTACTTCATTTAGAATAAAACTCAAACTCCTTTAAAGTCTTAAATGACCTGTGTCTTTCCAACTGTTTTGGGCACATTTCCTATGAATCCCCTCTTTTATTAAACTCAAGGTCTCTCTCTCTCTCTTTTTTTCTATTTTCTAAGCTCAGTTCTGCCTCAGGGACTTTGTATTTGCACTATCTTCTGCCAGAAATGCTCTTACCCTAGATATTCGCCTGGTTAATTTTTTTTTTAGTATTAAGGAGATAAATTCAAGAAAAGCCTAAAAGATGGCTCAGTATTTGCAAGTCAAAGTGATACATCACATTAATAAAAGGAAGGATAAGAAACATATGATTATTTCAACAGAGGCAGAAAAAGCATTTTACAAAGTACAGCATTCATTCTTAATAAAAACCTTCAACAAAGTAGCTTTAGAGGGAACATACCTCAACATAATAAAGGTCATATATGAAAAACCCACAGCTAATATCATCCGCAATGGTGATAAACTGAGAGCTTTTCCTTTATGGTCAGGAAAAAGACAGAGATGTCCACTCTCACCACTTTTACGCAACATGGTACTGGAAGTCCTAGTCACAGCAATCAGACAACAGAAAGAAATAAAATGCATCCAAATCGGCAAGGAAGCCAAACTTTCACTATTTGCAGATAACATAACACTATAAATAGAAAATGCAAAAGACACCACCAAAAATTGCTAGAACTGGTCAATGAATTCAGTAAAGTCACAAGGTACAAAATCAACATACAGAAATCTGTTGAATTTCTATATATCAATAATGAGGCAGTAGAAAGTGGAATTATGGGATCAATCTCATTTACAACTGCACAAAAAACAGTAAAATACCTAGGAATAAACCTAACCAAAGGGGTGAAAGACCCATACTCTGAAAAACTCTAAAACACTGATAGAAGAAACTGTAGATGACACAAAGAAATGGAAAGACAGCTCATGCTCATGCCTTGGAGGAACAAATATTATTAAAATGTCTATACTACCCAAAGCAATTGATACATTTAATGCAATCCCTATCAAAACACCAAAAGCGTTTTCATAGAGCTAGAAGAAACAATCCTAAAATTTGTATGGAACCACAAAGACCCTCAACAGCCAAAGCACATCAAAGAAGAAGCAAAGCAAAGCTGGAGGCATCACAATTCTGGACTTCAAGTTATATTACAAAGCCATAGTAATCAAAACAGTATTGTACTAGCACAAAAACAGACACATAAATCAATGGAACAGAACAGAAAGTCCAGACGTAATTTCATGATTATACAGTCAGTTAATCTTCGACAAAGCAGGAAAAGAATATGCAATGGGAAAAAGACCATCTCTTCAACAAATGTTGTTGGGAAAACTGGACAGGACCGCTTTCTAACACTATACACAAAAATGAATTCAAAATGGATTAAAGAGACACCTGGGTTGCTTAGTCAGTTAAGTGACTGCCTTCGACTTAGGTCATGGTCACAGGGTCCTGGGATCCAGCCCCACATTGGGCTCTCTGCTTAGTGGGGAACCTGTGTCTCCCTCTCCCTCTGCCTGTTGCTCTCCCTGCTTTTGCTTACTCTCTCTGTCAAATAAATAAATTAAAATCTTAAAAAAAAAAAAAAAAAGCGTCTGCCTTTGGCTCAGGTCATGATCCCAGGATCCTGGGATCCAGCCCCACACTGGGCTTCTTGCTCAGCTGGGAGCCTGCTTCTCCCTATGCCTGCCTGCCCCCCTCCTTGTGCTCTCTCTGACAAATAAATGAAACCTTAAAAAAATAAACAAACAAAAACCCAAATGGACTAAAGACCTCAATGTTAGACCTGAAACTACAAACATACTTGAAGAGAGCGGAGACAGCAACTTCTTTCTAGATATGTTTCCCTGAGGCAAGGGAAACAAAATAAAAAACAAACTATCGGAATTACATCAAAATAAAAAGCTTCTACCCAGTGAAGATAATAATAAAGAACCTATAAAACTCAACACACACAGAAATAATAATTTAATTTAAAATATGGGCAGAAGAATGGGATAGACATTTTTCCAAAGAAGACATATAGATGGCCAACAGATACCTGAAAAGATGCTTCAACATCACTTATTATTAAAAAATGCAAATCAAAACTATAATGAGATATCACTTCAAATCTCCCAGAATGGCTAAAAGCAACAGCAAAAGAAATAGGCCTTGGAGAGGATATGGAGAAAGGAGAACCTTCTTGCACTGTTGGTGGGAATGCAAACTGGTGCAGTCATTTCAGAAAATAGTATGAAGTTTCCTCAAAAAGTTAAAAATAGGGGCGCCTGGGTGGGTCAGATGGTTAAGCATCTGCCTTTGGCTCAGGTCATGATCCCAGGGTCCTGGGATCGAGTTCCGCATCGGGCTCCCTGCTCAGCAGGGAGCCTGCTTCTCCCTCTCCCTCTATTGCTCCCCCTGTTTGTGTTCTTTCACTCTCTCTCTCTCAAATAAATAAATAAAATCTTTTAAAAAAAGTTAAAAATAGAACTCCTGTGATCCAGCAATTGCACTACTAGGTATTTATACAAAGAACACAAAAATATTAATTCAAAGAGATACATACAGCCTGATGTTTATACCAGCACTGTCTGCAATAGCAAAATTATAGAAATAGCCTAAATGTCCATTAACTAATGAATGAATAAAGAACATGTGTGTACACATACACACAAACACACACACACAGAGGAATACTATTCAATCATATAAAAAGAATGAAATCTTGCCATTTGCAATGACATGGAAAGGGCTAGAGAGTACTATGCTAAGCAAAATGTCAGAGAAAGACAAATGTCACATGACTTTACTCATGTGGAGTTTAAGAAACAAAAATGAGTAAAGGCATAAAAACAAGAGAGAGAGAGAGAGAGAGAGAGAGGCAAGCCAACAGACTCTTAACTATAGAGAACTGATGGTTACCAGTGGGGAGGTTGGTGGGGATATGGGATAAATAGGTGATGGGGATTAAGGAGAGCACTTGTGATGAGCACTGGGTAATGTATGGAAATTCTGAATCACTATATTGTACATCTGAAACGAATATTACACACTATGTTAAGTAACTGGAATTTAATTAAAAAAAATGACCTAAAAGTATTTCTTAACTTCTTTATCTAAAAATTTTCCCTGTACACCATCAAACTATTCTAGCTGTCTACCTTTATGAAAAGAACTCTTATAGTTTCTTCCTGTTGCTTAATCATTGTCTAAAACTATTTTATTTACTCATTTTACTTCCATTTTCCCCACTAAAATAAGTCCATAAAGGCAGGGACCTTGTCTGTCTTAATCACTTGTATATCTCTTGATATTAGAACACCTTCTAGCACACAAGGGATATTCAGTAAGTGGTGAATGAATTAACTGCTGTTAAATAACTGTATTATTTGTCAGTAGCTATATGAACTTTCCAATTATACCTTTCAGCTTGGTGTCTGAAAGCTCTTCTAGTTTAATGGAGATCCTATGGAAATGATACTAAAGAAATACAAGGGGATATAACTTCCCTTTTGGAGGTTTATTTCCTGTTTGTATTTCTTTAGTATTAATATCAGATGGAGGAATTCAACACATTTCTGGAAGAAATAACATGAAAATAAGTAGGCTGACAGAGAAACAGAAATAGAGGTGAACTACATCCAGGATTCATGCAGTAGAGGACTAATGTTGAAATGGGAGCAGATCTGCAAAACTCTGAAGAAATTCAGGACTCAAAATCAGCACGTGTAAGGAATAGAAACAAGAAGCCAAAAATAAGGGATTTCACATTAAAGTTCTATCTTTTGAATAGTGTAATGCTCCTTCTCACTTTCCTGTCCTTTTATATAGGACAAGCAGTTTTTTATTTTCCCCAAACTAAACAGGCAAGTAAAGAAATCTGAAGGGATCTTCTCTATGACACTAACTAAATAGTTGGGGAGATACAAGGCTGTTTATGTCAGGGTTGGTGGCCTTGAGTAAATTTTTAATTCTTGTATTTGGGGGCGCCTCCAACCTAACAGCTGGATCTGTGCCCATCCACCCTGAAGAGATTCCTGCTAGTTGACAAGTTCTTCTTATGTATATAAAACTACTTGTTAGCTACACTATTCAGAGGAGAGGGCTAGCAGAGAAGTAAACCTACAAACACCAACAAAGGAATCTCAATTCAGCCACATACTATAATCAACTCTGTTCTTAAATATAAATGACAATTAAGGATCAGCAGAAATATGTGATAAACCTCTAAAATAAGAGAGGGGCAACCAGGTGCCTCAGTCAATTAAGCAATCCAATTCTCAATCTTGGATCTCACAGATCGAGGGATCAAGCCCTGTGTGGGGCTCCACCCTCATGGGGAGTCTGCTTGAGATCCTCTCCCTCTGCCCCCACCCGCATTGGCACGTGCATGCTCTCTACCGCTCAAATAAACAAATTAAAAAAAAAAGAGAGAGAAATTTTAAAATCTTAATATTGAGGTAGCAGGAAAAACAATTCAGGAAACAAAAGAAGTTTTTTAAAAAAGACAATTCCTTTTCTCAGAGAACTACATGAAGATATTAAAGGTATAAAACAAGATTTAGGAGGGCATGAAAAAGAACATTCAGATTATGAGAAAGTTGGAATCTCATTACCAAAATAAAAAAATTCAAAAGGAGTGAAGATAAAGTCAAGAAAATACTCCTAGAACTGAAGGAAGAAGAAAGCAGTTAAAAATGTAAGAGAAAGTGAGAAGTAATCTAGTGAGATCTCAAATCCAACTATTAGAGATTTTAGAAGAATAGTAAAAATAGAGAAAAGAAAATGGTCAAAGAACTAACACTAGAACTTTCTGAGCTTACGCAAATGGGGAAAAACAGACATGGGTATGTTCCTAAACCCAGGAGTCTTCAAAGAAAGACTTCTGGTGAAGATGTTTTAGTATATTCATGCTTTCGGGCATAAAATATATAGCAAAGTGAGAGATAAAAGAAAGAGCACTCTAAAAAGCTATAGCTGGGATTAAATATAATCTAAACATATTTGTGGATCAGAAATGGAGCAGAAGTATAAAGTGCCCTGTAAGGCTGGATATACAGCCTTCCTGTAATCTGGATTAGTAAGTAGGCTGGAGTGGTTGGAATTTGACTTCCATAGGATGATGGGACTAAAAACAGTTTATAGGGGATATAAGCTAATTACTTAAAACTAGAAGCCAAAATTCCCTACCTCTCATCCTTCCCAATCATTAATTGCTCTCTAGGATTAGGGCACAGATAATCAGGAAGACAGTTTCAAGAACAGAAAGAGAAACAGAGCATTTATTGGCTCTGTGAGTTGATCTTTGTAAAAGCTTCAATAGCACAGTGGGTCAGGAACCATTATACTGAAAATGTTCGTACCATGAACCACTATTTTTTAAGTGTCCTTAACTAAACAATCTATGTCTCCATCAACACTACAGAAATTATTAGATGGATAAGTGGTAGATAAGTGAGTGATACAATCACATGATGTAATATAAATAGCACGAGACTGAAAGAACTATATGTAACAAGTGGAATAAAAATATGAAGTGAAAGAACCCAGACACAGTATTTACTTCATAATTCCATTTTATGTAATACAAAAACAAGTAAAACCAATATATGCTTTCAGAAGTCAGAATGCTGGTTTACTGAAGGGAGGGGAACAGAAAGACGGCTTCTGAAGATGGTAATACTGTGTTTCCTGAACTGGGACCAATTTACTTATGTTTTTCAATTTGTGAAAATGTAATGAACTAAACAAAATACCTTCTCCTATAAGTGTAGTATACTTCAACAAAGAATTTAACAAATAAGTTACTGAAATTAAAAACAAAGGTTGATATCCAGGATCTATAAAGAACTTCTCAAACTCAACACACGCAAAACAGATAATCATATCAAAAAATGGGCAGAAGATATAAACAGACACTTCTCCAATGAAGATATACAAATGGCTATCAGACACATGAAAAAATGTTCATCATCACTAGCCATCAGGGAGATTACATATTGAGATACCACTTCACACCAGTTAGAATGGCCAAAATTACCAAGACAGGAAACAACATGTGTTGGAGAGGACGTAGAGAAAGGGAAACCCTCTTACACTGTTGGTGGGAATGCAAGTTGGTGCAGCCACTCTGGAGAACAGTGTGGAGATTCCTTACGAATAAATTAGAGTACATTATTTTTGCTTTTTGAAGTTTCTACATTACTCTAGCTTCAATACTGTTTTTTCTTACTGATTCCTTGCAACAGATGTTAAGATTTAAAAATAGAGCTTCCCTATGACTCTGCAATTGCACTTCTGGGTATTTACCCCAAAGATACAGATGTGGTGAAAAGAAGGGCCATCTGTACCCCAATGTTTATAGCAGCAATGGCCAC
>PISX010012012.1:0-62538 GCA_004024625.1 Mellivora capensis | reverse complement strand
GTTCCTCACTCTACACTGATGCCCCGTGTCCTCCATCTGACTAGGGGTTCCTCACTCTACAGTAGATGTCCTGTGTCCTCCATCTGACTAGGGGTTCCTCACTCTATAGTGGATGCCCCGTGTCCTCCATCTGACTAGGGGTTCCTCACTCTACAGTGATGTCCCATGTCTTCCATCTGACTAGGGGTTCCTCACTCTACACTGATGCCCCGTGTCCTCCATCTGACTAGGGGTTCCTCACTCTACAGTAGATGTCCTGTGTCCTCCATCTGAGTAGGGGTTCCTCACTCTATAGTGGATGCCCCGTGTCCTCCATCTGACTAGGAGTTCCTCACTCTACACTGATGTCCCATGTCTTCCATCTGACTAGGTGTACTTACTCTACAGTGATGTCCTGTGTCCTCCATCTGACTAGAGGTACTCACTACACGGTAGATGTCCCATGTCCTCCATCTGACTTGGGTTACCCACTCTACAGAAATAATGGCCCTTGTCTCCTTCAAGGATCTCTGTTGACCAGGGGAAGGACAGTTACCTGTTCTTGGTGGGTCTCACCTCCCCATAAACTCACATCTTATGCAATGACCACACTGCTCTTTGGGCGGACTTTTCCACAATCTGGTGTCCCAGCCTAGTGGCCATATGACTGCAGGCCCACCTCCTCTGAAGGACAGCCGATGGACGTCCTTCCCTCACTCTGGGCCTTGCTTCCCATGAGTCCCAGAGCTCTCTGGATGATGGAGCTCCTGTCACCCTTCCAGCCAGCTGCCCTGCCCCCTGCCACTTTCATAGTGACATCCCCACCACCCAAGACCCTGCAGAGGAAACACCTGTGTTGCCCGAGCCTGGGGCCGAGCTCTGCCCAGCTGTCTCCATCCCCTCCCGCTCTGGCTCCGAGGTCATGTTGGCCAACAGGTGTTTTCCCTCAGAATTCCCTTCTCGTCTCAATGTGTCCCTGGGAATCGTAGGGCCGAGGGGCCAGAGGTCAAACACAGCCGTGCGGGGTCCCCCGGGGGCTGGGGCTTACCAGGTGTTTAATATTATCAGAGCTCATTTGCCGAATCTCTGGTGGAGGGGTCTCCTCGGTTCCAAATAAATTTAACGAGAGTGATTTTCAAAGCCCGCCTATCGGCGTCTGCTCAATGGACAGGAGGGTTAACGGTAATGCGAGGAGGCAGGTGTGCCCTTTCCACAAGGCAGCACGGGCTCTCCGCGGCCTGGCCCCATTTGTGGTAATTTTGGGGTCTCATTTCCATTTGTAAGAAACATAACTACTTACATATGGAAACGATAAATAACAGAAGTCATTAAAATTTCTCTAATTTAAAAAAAAGAAAATCTTAATGAAGTGATATCTTTACCAGGGCAGGCAGAAATGTAAATTAGGCGTTTGCAACGAACCCTATTAACGGGATTGCTGGGTGGCTGGTCTTTCTCTCTCTTTCTTTTTCTTTTTCTTTTTTTAATCTAATGAATTTATGAATTGTTGGTTGTCGGGCCACAGACTTTGTTAATTTCCTACGAGCTCGGCTCACCGGGGAGGGGGGAGGGGGCTGCCCACGCAGGAGGCATGGAAAGTCCATTACTCGGTCCCGCTAATCAGAACATGAGCGGCAGCACTGAAGGCCCTATATTAAGAGACGCGGATTAATTATTTCACGTTTGGGTTTTTTTCCCAACATCTGTCAGTTGTCGTCAGCGAAAGAAGGCGCCATCGAGTGACCCCGGCTGTAAAATTTACGTCGGGGCTTTCGGAACGTTCCGGGACTCCCTTCTTCTGGCGGGACGTCCGCGGAAAGCCGGAGAGTGCGGGGGGATGCACAGGATGGCTGCTTTTGGAGCGGACGGAAACGCCAACCACATTGTGTTAAGTCCCCCGATCTGCGGGATTTGTCATAGAAGCGGAGGAAACACACACGTGAACACACACGCAGTCCCGTAAAGTCGTATGGACACGTGTCCCTTGGGTCAGTACGGAAAAGAGCAGGTGCGCTGCAGACCCGGGGTCCTGAAAACGGTCACTGTCCGCTGGCGTCCTCTTGGCCACCCAGGCAGTGGTCCTGCCACAAGAAGGGGGGGGGAAAGGCGACGTTTTCCCCCCGGGGCAGGCGTGTGCCCGTCCCCGCGCACACCTGGTGCAAGTCGGCGCCCGTGGAAATGAGTCACAAGAACCAGGTCTGGGGAGAGGCACGGACACAAACGGGAAACCATGGTCTGGACCTCAAGGGGTGGGGACACCTGGGTTGACCTGGGCTGGAGACACGAAGTGACCAAGTCCTCACGCTTTCTGTGGGACGCTTCCGCCATTTACCACGGAACGTCCTCCATCGTGGGGACTCCCTCAGCCCCAGGCAACGTGGGACGGCGGTCACTCTGGTGACCCCCGTGGGCTGCCCTGGGCATGGGGAGCTGGCCTGGGCTGTGCCCCTGTCCCGTCCAGCTCCGGCCATGCCCGCCCTGCTGGGGAGCAGGCTGGGGACCAGTCAGCGTGACCGGCTTTGTTCCAGACTCACGGACGGCCTTCCCTGCCCGCCTGTCTCATGCACACACTGAGGCACAGGAAATGGCTGTCACCGGGAGGTGTCTCCCCCGTGGGTTTCCACAATGACAGGGGGACAGGCCTCTGAGGGGGACACGCTGTGGAAGCCGGACAACCGTCAGGGACTTGGAGTCCTTCCCTGTCCAATCGTCCCTTAGCCACGGGGACGTCACGGTTCCCCCGTGTAGACCCTCGGTGCATTGGAGATGCCTTGGCTCATGGTGGACCACAGTCCTTCGGGCAGGATGTCTATACGTGGCAAGTCGCGCCGACATTTTGGACGGTCACGTGGTCATGCCAGGTAGCCACGGCGACCCCCAGAAGCATTCGCCCTCCTCCGCCCTGAGGTCTGCGGAGCCCTCCTCCGAGCTGGGACGACAGCCACGGCCGCGTCCCTAGTTCCCGTGTGCCCGGGCGTTTCCGCACAACGTCCCCCTGCCCCGGGGACAGCAGAAACCAGAGTGGCCTCTGGAGCCTTGTTCTCTGCACCCCAGGGAGGGCCGGGCACATATTTAATGCTTTTCCACGTTCGATTGGGAACCCGGGTCTGGGAAGACCCACGTCCACGTGTGCGGACGCAATGCCACCTGCCAGCCGGGCTCTGAGGGCTTCACGCTCCGTGGGTGATGCTCGTGCCCCGTAGACCCCTCGTCCCCCAAACGCTCTGGAACATCGTCAGAGGGCGCCTGACCCCGGCCCAGTCCCTCCACCGGCATTTCCGCCCACACGTGCTTTGCCAACAGACCCAGAACCACAGCTGCCCCCTCCCGTGACGGGACGGTGGTCCGAGGTCTCCTCGCTCATCGGGACGGTCTCGACGACCCAAACAGCGTGCGTTACAGCGACAGGCGGCCGGGAAAACCGCATTCCTTGCGTGTGTTCTCGCCCGGCCAACGAGGCGGCTCCAAAGGGGGTTTTTACAGCTCTCGACCCGCGGTGGCACTGGGGGGCCGGCGAGGGCCCCCCCCACGCACATGCCGCCCCACAAGCCCGGCCGTCGCCCCTGCTTGCAAAATTAAAAACCGAAACCGCAGGCGCTGGTCGATTTAGGGAGGGAGGACGGAGAAGGTGCTGGGAGGGGCGGGGCTGGAAAAGGCACCGCAGACGGCTGTCAAGTTTCCGTCCCGACCACAGTGGGTGTAAATGGGAATGCGTGGGTGGGTTTGTGTGCATTAAAACATTTATAGGGCCCCGGGTTCCTGTTAGGTCTTAGGCGTCTTATTAAAGGACGGTTAGTATAAACATGGGGGTTGTAAACCTGTGGGGCCCCGGCACCAATTAAAATAATGAAAAACAAGGAGCGGCCACAAAGTGAAGGGAGTTTGGCAAAGGCTCCGGGCGGCGCAGGGAGGGAGAGCGGCTCGCCACGGCCGCGTGCACAGGGCGCCTGTGGGATTCGGGCTCTGCCGGGGAGGGGGCTGCTGGCGGGTACGGGAGCGCTCCTGCACGGGGCCAGCGTGCCGCTCCTGTGGGACCGCGTGGGCGGGGCGGGACCCACCGTGTCCGAGAGCTGGCGGGTGGCGCCCAGGGACGAGCCAGAGCGCCAGGACCACGGGAAGGGATGCTGTGGGCAGCGATGCCGGCTGCGGGCTGCGGTGGGGCTGGTCCCACAGATGTGCTGCTGCGGACGCGGGGCAGGGCCACGGGGCTGTACCACGGAGATCTGCAGTGGGACACAGAGACGGGGCCACAGTGCTGGTCCCACAGATACGCTACACTTGGACATGGCAACGGGGCCTACAGGTCCCACAGATCCGTTGCACTGGGAAACGTGGACAGGGCCACGCGGCTGTCCCACATGTGTGCTGCTGTGGGACCCAGGGATGGGACCCAGGGGTTTCTTCACACACCTGCACGGGTCCTGGAGGGGGAGGCAGGGGACAACCAAAGTTGTTGGTGTCTTTGGCGAGCAGCGAGTCGTGGCAAATCCGCCACCCAGTGAAGGGCACGGCCGTGCTCTGGGGATGGTGTTTGCCTGTGTCGTAGAGGGACGCCCATGTCCTCGGAAGCCGGAAGGTCTCTCCAGGGCAGTACGTGTCCAGCATCCTTGAAGGCCGACAGGAGCAGACTTGCATGGGGACCGGTCACTCTTCGAAGTAGGGACAGTGGTGAACGCTGGGGAAGTGGCTGCAGGTGGGCTGGGCTTCCCATGCGGAGCCGACGCCGTGGAAGGTACGGGGAGGCCCGTCGAGGCCTCGGTGCCAACTCCCATCAGAGAGCAGGGACCTGGACGCGGCCACATCCTGGCCGATGGGCATCCCATCTGCCATCGGGGGGAGGCCGGGACGGGCTCGGGGCCGATTTGGGAAACCTGCACAGGATAGGCTGCCGCAACCCCCAGAAATTCCAAGTGGGGGGTGGGGGCATGTGTTTCGGATGCGGCGGGGCTCGGTCTGGGCTCGAGGCAGCGTCTTAAAGCTGTTTCCTGCTGCCTGCCATGCCCTCTCCCGGAGGACCTCACTCACGGGAACTCATGAATATTTTGCCGAAATATTAACCCATATGTTTCCGATCCGTCAGGCATGACCTCGGGGGGCCGGCGTGGTTTTGTTTTTTTCCTTTTCCCCTCGGAGGCTGACATTCGGGAGGTGAGAGGGGCTAACCGAGCTCTGACAAGTGTGGGCAGGGTGTTTGGGGCTAAAAGTTGAAGCGTCCAGATGTCTGGGGGGTTAACCATGCAGCTCGTCCGTCCTCCAGTCCGCGGAGCCGCGAGGGCTCACTCGGGACCTTCCCGAAAACAGCATCCGTCTGCGGAGTTCCCACCGTGCCTGAAGGGAGCACGCACCGACCAGACCCTCGCCCGCCCCCAGAAGGCAGGACCTGGGCGGCAAAGACATCACAGAAACAGCGAGACCCTCTCCGTGCCGCACCCGAGGGGCTCAATCATCTTTAGGGTTCCTCCGCTGGTGCACACGTGGGCGTTTTAACCAAGGAGCTGCCCCAGGACCTTTGCTTCACCTTTGAGCGGCACTTGCAATGAGTCTACCCTTTCTACAGGAGCGTGTGTGTGTGTCTGTGTGCGTCTGTGTGTGTGCGTGTGCGTGTGTGTGTGTGTGTGTTATAGAACCAGAGCACATCTCATGACACACACCCCAAGTCAGCCAAGTCCATCTATCTGCATCATTACAAGAACTGGCATTTCCCAGGAAGCTTTCATAGAATTCTACCATGTGAATGACCAGGGACTTCTGGGCTTTGGGGGGAGCACGTGTCCTTGCTGACCACTCAACCAATTACCTTTCTTTCTTTCTTTCTTTCTTTCTTTCTTTCTTTCTTTCCTTCCTTCCTTCTTTCTCTCTTTCTTTCAGCAGATGTCATGCCCAGTGCAGAACCCCCCACGGTTCTGCACTGGGCATCTCACAGCCTTGAGACCATGACCCGAGCCAAGATCACGGTTACATGCTCAGTTGACTGAGCCACCCAGACGCCCCTTCCTTCTCATTGCTCTGATCGGCGTTTCTAGAACTTCTTGTGCTGACTTGGCATCGTCTGCCTTGGCGGGAAATGGTTGTGTTTTGGGACAAAGACCTTCCCAGCCACGGTTCCTAAGAACCACCGTGCCGGGGTCCCACAGAGTTGGAAATATTGTCCCTCTTTATGCTTTGGGTGTAAATCAACACTGGTTTTCTTTACAATTTCATTTCTAACACGCGGACTTGGCCCAGCGTTCCCTTAGCAAACATCCGGGATCTTAAAAGTCTATTCTTGAGCTGCGTTGAGAGATCTGAGTCTCTGTGGTATCGATCCCTTCCCTTTTGGGTCCCTGCCTTCTCCATTCTTGACACAAGCATGGATGGAGTAAGCACCACGGAATGATGGGGCGGAAATGGCCCAGAGCCCCGATGAAGGAGTACGGAAGAGGGGAATGTGGGGAGGACGGTGGAAGAAAGCTCTCTCCATCAAGAAGGACAGGTGTAAAGATGGACGGATGGGATCAAGCCAAGGCTTTCTTCAGGTCCACACACCTGCAACTCTTCCCAGTTCTCTCAGGTCAAGAAGTTAGTGTTGGCTTCCAATGTTCTGATGCCAGAACATTGTCCCTGAGAGTAGGGAGGAGGGACACACTGGGATAAAAATGTTGGGGGGAAGAGCGTAGTAGGAGAACCTAGGGAGGACATTCCAACATGGCGGCCAGCAGGAGCATCTCCTGCCCACAGAAGGCTGTTCGGAGGACAGGGGTTGGGGCAGGTGTTTGCAGACCGCAGTGAAGGTCTGGAGGCTTTGGGTGCAAAGCGAGGACACAGCTACACACAAGGATGGGGACAGAGTTCCAGAGAGCAATGGGCTCCATGTCCCAGGCTGGCTTGGTTCCCACTCCCCACCCCTGGGAGCAAGATACCCCTGGGCACAGGTGCAGTCTCCAAGAAGACCAGTGGGGCTGTTTCTTCAGGATTCAGGAGATCGCGGCAGTGGTGATGGAGAAAGGTGTGAACAGGACGCCATGCATGTGGGAGGCACATCCACAAGGGCAAATGGCACCTACATTAACTCTAGGTCATCCGGAACTCATCAGTTACACTTGAGAAAAGGCTCTGCGTCCCGCACAGCATTTCCTCACCGACGTGCTGTTCCCTCCTCTCACGTTACACAGCGCCACTGGTCGCTCACGCAGACCAAACACACGAATAGGAAAAGTTCCCGTGTTTTCTCTTAAGAAGGAACATGGATCCATTGCTTGAAACAGTGAGATACGTGGGAGCCGGCCGACACCTCAGATTCAATACCTGATCCTTTGAGGACAAGAGGATGAAACCCCAAAGAATCATCCCCATTAGGTGAACATGATATTCAACAAGGTTACACAAAACAGACTCAGTTTTGCAGACTTTACCTTGTAAACAATATGGGTAGTGAGAAGGCTGACACCTTTTCTTTGAAAGCACAAGGTAAGAGATGGGAAGAAGAATCGTGAGTCCGAAAAGTTCAGTTGAATGAGCTGCTTTCATAAAAATGGCCAAATCTGGAGCACCTGGGTGACTCAGGTGGTTGAGCGACTGCCTTTGGCTCAGGTCA
Organism: Mellivora capensis; assembly: GCA_004024625.1. Classification (NCBI taxonomy): domain Eukaryota; kingdom Metazoa; phylum Chordata; class Mammalia; order Carnivora; family Mustelidae; genus Mellivora; species Mellivora capensis. The sequence continues at coordinate 54,986 of PISX010012012.1, read as the reverse complement.
CGGTCCCGGACTTCCAGGATCGAGTCCCGTATCGGGCTCCCAGCCACTTGGGGAGTCCGCTTCTCCCTCTGACCTTCTCCTCTCTCATGCTCTCTCTCACTCATTCTCTCTCAAATAAATAAATAAAATCTTTTTTAAAATAATGGCCAAATCTTTACTTCTACATACAGCTTCTGCTGATTACCACGAAAATCCTGCACGTCTGTTTTATGGGGTGGTAAGAGAGGTCGTCTGGTGGGCAACGTGAATTTTTTAAAAGTTGGTCTACCATCGAGTAGAAATAATCACGGTTAACTAATGGCAGTGGGTTTTTGAAGTCAGATCACTGTGTGTATTAGAGTAAGTACATATGCACATACATACATCAATGGGTGTGTGTACCTACAGCTGGCCACCATCTATCTACCCATCCTTCTATTCATCCCTATTATCCATCTGTCATTCATCTGTCCTTCCATCTGTATCATATCCATCCATCTATCATCTGTCCATCCATCTGTCCGTCCATCCTCTATCTGTCCATCATCTATAACCTATATGTCCATCTCTCGATCCAACCATCCATCATCTGTCCATCCATCCTCTATCTGTCCATCTATCTATCCATCCATCATCTGTCAATCCATCTGTCCATCCATCCTCTATCTACCCGTTTATCAATCACCGATTAATCCATCTATCACCCCTCTTTCCATCCATCTATCTTCATCTATGAAACATCCAAACCGGGAAAGAGCCACAAGACCTACAAAGCTGAAAGTCTGGGGTTGCAGAGAGTGGGCTAGGATATCAGAGATATAAATCATACCAAAGATCAATACATCAGTTATGAGACAACTCAGGATGATCCTAAGCCCCCTGAAAAGCTTTTCTTTATTGCATTAATTATTAAGATCCATGTGCTTCTGCTGATGGATGAGTAGAGGAAGCTCGGAGGTCATAAATTAAATGAGATCACTTGGCGAGAAGACGGGTACATGTTGAGACCATATGTCCCACGTGCTCCACTCATGGGTTCATGTGGGGGCTCGCAGGGGCGTGTGGACCATTGTGTACACATGCAGGGAGCCAGCCGTGTAGCTTTCTCAGATTGTGCTATAAACGGCTCTGTCTGCGTACCTCTCTCTCTGGGTGCCATCAGATTATACATCTTTGTTGGAGGCCGTGTCTACACTGTGTTTTGTGCTCCATCTTTGAAAGAGGATGTGCTTTGCGTGAGTCTGCCATGACATGTCTAGTTATGTCGTGGAGGCTGGTCACGTTGGGTTCCTGGTTAATGGCACCTAGAGTAAAAATGTAGTTAGAAGTGAGGAAAGACATGGCTTGGGGCCCAAGAGGTGTGGGTGGGTGTGCAGTGTCTACCTGGAATGGACTTCCAATGCCCAGAGCACCCAGCCCAGTACCTGACAAAGAGTGTGCATTTCATGCTGAACAGAATGGAATGAAATCCAACCAGGGCTGATGGAAACTGGTGGAGTTCATCGGTTTGTATCATGGAACCAGGCGAAATGCAGGAGGAAAGACCAGGAAAGAAGTGGACCAGGGCTCTCAGTGGACCCTGGTGAGCAGCAGACATCATAAATCAGTGCATGGATGGACAGATCTAGAAGGCCATATCCAGAAGTCAAGGGGTCTTATGAGAATACAGAAATCTCTGGCATTTTGAGGCATAACGCCAAAGACCACGATGAGGGGCTTCACATGGAGATAGACAATCCCTAACAATGTTGAGCCACAGGAGGGGTTTCACATTCATTCCTTCTGGAGACTGGTGGTGATGGTGAGTCAAAGAGGCTGCCATATTGGAAAACAAAACAAAACAAAACAATAGGGAGGCTGTGCCTGGGATTAAAATGGGTCGAAATGAAAGACGTTGCTGCAGATTTTGGGACAAAGAAGGGAGCTAGTCATTAACCATAGTGTCTTCGGAGCATCCCAGGCTCCACGTGGGGCTCACAAACACAGACATGACCTATGTCCTCCTAGCGCTTGTACTTTGTTGGGGCAACAAGACACAATTTAGGGAAGAGACCGCCATCATGGAACATGTAGTGAGCACTGACTGGAATCAGTCAAGAGGTGGGCAGGGCTGGTTCAGTTCCCCGCAAGGGTGGGGGGACGTTAACCCTATCTATGGGGAGGGTCTTGAAGGGGCCTTGTGCCGCATCTGAGAATGGAGAAGAGGCTCTGTCGACAGCACTTTTCACTGCAGGGGTTGTACTAAAAACGAAGGAAACCGTTAACCTAGAAACAGGTGTCACACAAATGTCGCTACTCATAAAAATCCCCGAGCGTTGCCTGATCCTCTGATTCCCTCTGAGTGCTGAATTCCCGGCAGATGCTGACTTCTGGGCAGGTTTTCACCACTTCCATCCTTGTTTCTTTCCAGAGAAAAGAAACTCATTCATCCTCTAATTCTTCAAATTCAGTTGCATTAAATCCCACCTTTAACCACTTCTGCAATTTAGAACAAACCACAGTTGTATTGTTACAAAAGCTCCTAGTATGAAAATTGGGGAATTTGTTCAATGATCTGACTGAGACCCCGAGAAACCATAATGGCTGGAAGACGTCATTTTCCCTTGTCAGATTCGGCACGTATCAACTGTGTTTTGAATTTAACAACTTCCCCTTTACATTTGCTCCCTAGGGACGCCATGAAAAAGTATCATGAAAGGGCCCTAAATTCAATGATGGGTGTCTTCATAAGAGACACAGACACAGAGGAGAAGCCACAAGACACAGAGGCAGAGATGGGAGGGATGTGGTCACCAGCCCAGGGACACCTGGACCCCAGAAGCTGGAAAAGGCAGGAAGGACCCTCCTCCTCAAGCCTCTGGAGCGAGCATGACCCTGACTTACCTGGCTCAGTAGCTCTGCCCCGCCTGGATCTCAGCAGCCCTGCCCCGCCTGGATCTCAGACGTCTGGTCTCCAGAACTGGAGGAGGATAAATTCCCATTGCTGTAAGTCTCACAGATTTGGTCATTTATTGCTGTAGCCCTAGGGTCCTCGTAGAGTTCATCGTGGAAGGCCATCAAAGGGAAGAATGCTTTTGTTGCTGGGAACAGCTGCCCTTTCCTAGAGAAAGGATCCTCTGTTGCTGGAGGGCTTGTGGACCGTTTCATCGGGTGTTAGAGGATCTGTCAGGCAGGTTTGCCTATCCCCCAGCGGGGTTTGGAGGGAGCAGAGGAGACGTGGTTGTACAAGGATACAACACGTCAGTAAACATGTTTGCGCAATTCATTCCTGAGCCTGGAGATCTGTTCTGACTTACCGCGTGTGAGGGAAAAGAAAAAAAAACAAAACACAAAAAAACCAAAGCATTTGAGAACACCTCGAGGGCGTTCCTTAGAGAAAGAGGAGCTGAACCAAAACTGGATATACTCTTTTTCTATACTTCCCTATTGTTTCTGAAGTGGCTGATTCCATGTGTATTTCCTTTCGCTCGATAGGTTATGACATAGAGAGATTCTGATGGGTTCCTTTTGGGGAAACATTTTTTTTTTTTGACTCACATGAAATCAGATTATCTTCTTCTCATGAAACACCTGAGCAGGAAAGACTCCTGAATGGCTTTTGGCAACAGCTCCATGACGCAGATGGTTTCTTCTATCAGTGAATGGTCAGGGGGTTCCCTGGGGCTTAGATCTTGGCTCTCAGTTTTCTTCAGAAATATTCAAACCTCACCCTCAGGAAGGTGTGGTTGATGTGCTTGCCAAGGACACACGTGGTTCTTCGCCTTTGAGAAAGTGGTCTCCTTGCTGTCCTCCCAGGGTTCTCTAGGGGAGGGACACCATGTCCACTGGCAGGAGGCACGTGACACTCCGTGGTGTGGGCAACTACTGCCCATCACCAGTTCACCAAGGTTGATTCTCCTAGACGAGCCTTCTCATATGTGAGATGTATCTGGACGGGGGGAGGTGCAGGTTCCCCAAACACACACACTCTGTCTGACATGTACCATCTGGTTCTCCAGCCCTCCCCACCTGTCATATTTCTTTATCTCTCCAGAGCCCTTCTGAAACTGTTCTGGAACCTCACTTCTGTGTCTTTTAGTGGCCATGAGACCTTTGGGACAACAGCTTTTGAGGCCAGGTTTCTTCACCTCATTGGATCAAGAGTTGAATTATCACCCAACCTTCCATTCTCATCTCCGAGTAACTGTACTCATGCTTGGTTATTCTTTTCGAGCTGCTTTCTGTTTCTTTAATCACCTCTGTGAATTCACTCCCAAACGTCTCCGAGTGGTTCCGACGCTCCTTCCATTACAAACTCGTGGTGGAAAGAACAAAGTCAATACGAGGGCTTTTGCCTGGTGTTTCTGTGAAGCCAGGGACTTTGTTTAACAAAGGTTGGGAAACTCTTGACAAACTGGAAATAATGAAACATGGGCTATGCCCATGTCTCTAAGGACTTTCTTTTGTTTTAGAAATACCTTCAGTGTGGCTTCCAAGGCCCATTCCCAAAGCCTTCCTGATTCTCTTGAGTTATGAATGAAGACTAAAAAGAAGATTTTCGTAGAAAATAAGCTTTTCCATGGGGCTTGTGAGCATATCAATGAGCTTATCAGTAGGGTGTACCAGTGGGATTTATTTAAAATTCTGGCCATGAGGTTTAACTGTGGAAGCCTATGTGCAAACTGGAGGCCATAGTTCCCATCCGTGCTGTTGTTCCTGACCAGGAAGGCAGTTGTATGTCGAGGTCTTTTTCATCTTGCTGGGAGACCTTCCACAAACACACAAGGCGTCTTCTCTTCAAGAATGGGAGGCCATCCCAGGACCCAGCTGCCCAAGCAACGTTGACTAAGACCCACCCAGAAAAGCAAGGCTATCCTAGTCACTGTGAGCCCAGCCAGCCCACTGGTGCTTGAGGCAAAATAAAGGCTCCCTGTTGTAAGCTACCGAGTTCTGGCGCCATTAATTACATTAGCAAATGTGAGCTATCACATATACATTTTCCCCGTAGCTTGCCACCCCCACATCTTGATTTTAATCCTTGTAATACGGAAAAATGTGGACTGAGCCTAGGGAAACACATGCGTTGGAATGTGCACATATTTAACGCCAAGTTAGCGTCTGTAAATGGTGTCTCAAGAAAGTGGGTATCTGAAATCACTTTTGCTACTCTAGACACAGAAAGAATCCCAAATTGTGGATCCCATCACAGCAAATCTATTCATTGAGTCAACATCTTTGCACTCCACATTGGCAATGAATCCTTTCTGAGAGGATGTGTTAGCCTCTATTAAAAAAAAAAAAAAGTAGCTCCTATCTGCTAATATGCAAATATATAAATATTCAATTAGTGGGTATAGATAAACAAGATGTGAACCTTAATATAAAGAGCTTTTTAGAAGTGTATAGTTGATTAAAGACTGTATTTACTGGAATTTTATAAATCCCCCCAGTGTGTTATAAATTAATAATTTGCTATATTTATTTGTGTGCTGTCTATGTAATTCAGTCAATTATTAATGAATACATTTATTGTGTATAAATAATAAAATTTCCGTCGCATAATACAACCGATGCTTCATGTTATTATACTGGGAATAGCCCATAAATAATGAAATAAAGGTAAAGTAAATAACAGTATGGGAGCTGCCGAGCATTTGTTTTTCTTTGAACGTTTCAAAGGAAAAGCCAGGGGAGAGGCTGGGAGGGTGGTCCTTACCCACTTACAGGCTGGACGGGTAAAGGACAAGGGCAAACTGACCGCAGAGTCGCACAGAATGGACTTGCATGGACATTTATGCTGTTCAGGTCATAGCAACATGCTTGTGTTGACCATCTACTTTCTGCCAGACCTTGTACGAGGGGCTAGCGTGAGGGCCCCACTTGGGGATCATGGCCTTCCCTCCATTCTTACTCCTTCCTTCCTTCCTTCCTTCCTTCCTTCCTTCCTTCTTTCCTGTCTCATTCCCCACTTCCTTCCCTCCCTTCTTCTCTCCCTCCTCCCTTCCTTGTCCTTCCCCATGGCTTGGTTCCATGACTAATGTCTTCGTATCACTTTGGAGAAGGATAACACAATTGTAATCTGAGTATATATATGTGTCTCCAGGATCCACCAAAACTGGAACCTACGTGGGAGAAAATGAGGCCAAGTCTACTCCAGAGACCTGACCAACACAGGGCTGGTAAGTCCAGGAGAACCGTCTAGAAGCAAATGGAACCAAATGTCCAAACAATGGAAAATGGGTTACTTATCATGATTTAAGCATATCCGATGGACTGGGGAGAAAACCATAAAATCTCCATGTGATATTTACATGCACTTATGAGTCACGAGGCCAGCCCTGAGGCTCAGGCTCCTCGGATTTTCATCCTTCATCTCCTCAAGAATACGGCTGGATATTGGGCATCCCTGTGTCTATCCATGAGTGACTCTGTAAACAAAGCAACTTTACATTTCATCTACTGTGGGCTTGACTCCCTGATGATTAAAAGAGATGAGCTTGCATTCTTATGGGGATAATTAGGATTTCTTAGGTTGAGAGAGTTTTTAGTTAAAGGGGCTTAAAAATTATAAAGCAATCATGAAATCCAGTCATGTTACGTAAACAGACAGCCACTCTCTGACTCATACGATTTCCTGGTCCAGACCAAGCGTCATCGCATGTCTCCAGCAGAGCTGTGCCCATAAAACTTTATTTACAAACACAGGCAGAGGGCCAGATTTGGCCCCAGTGTTATACCTGCTATTACACACCAATGCTCTAAAAATGCATTTTTGTTTATTTGGTTCTGCCTTTTCAATGTTTAAGGAACTTTACATTTTTAGATTTTTTAACTCTTAGTTTAATTTTCTAAATGCTATTTTTCAATTGGGATGAAATTCACATCACAGACACATAACCATTTTGAAGCGAACAACTGAGGAGCAGTTAACGCACTCACCATCTTGTGCAAACACCACCTCTATTTGGTTCCAGAACATTCTCATGTCCCCCCAAAAAGAGATCCCATATCCATCAAAGTGTAGTGGAATATACCACCTGGGAATGGGGTCATGGAAGTTTGGGATGAGCCCTGGCCCCAGAATTGGCATCTTTGGCGTATGGAATCATTTGAGCTGTAGGCACTTGATACCAGCAGGTGCAGGAGAGACTTTCTCTCTGAACTTACCTGCCTCCTCTTCCCCCAAAAGGGAACTGACCACAACAATGCCCTCATGGGGCATCGTCAGCTAGGAAGGTGGACACTGGCCACAACAGAGGACACGGGTGTCAACACCACAGGTAGACATTCTCACGAGTCGTATAAATGGGATCACACACGATGTGGACTTTGGCGTCTCCTTCTGTCCCTGAGCATCGTGTTTTCCTGAACCATCTGCATGGTAGCAGGGGTCAGAGCTCCATTCCTTTTCATGGCTGAGCAGTATTCCATTTTACGGATGCACCACCTGTCTTGTTCTATCCACCCGTAGATGGCAGGAAATGCTTTCAACAATAAGACCGTTTCCACACAGTCTGGTGAGAATCACATTGTCAGGGTCTGGGGACCAGCTCTTAATTTCAGCTCATGACAACCAAATGCAGGAAGGCAAGCATGGATGGAAACCAGAAGAACGTGGCCTAGATACTGTCTTTCTGGTTGCTTTTTGATGACAGAGGCTTCCCTCGCCTTTAATGGATTAAAGAAGAAGGAGCATCCTCCATGCAATACTGGGGATAGAAGGTTGGTCAAGGCAGAGCCCCCTGAATGGGACAGGGTCCCAGAAAGATGGCATTTTCTAACTGACCAGGCACCATCTTGCAATCTGTCCATGTTGTGAAGCCCCTTTAACACAGAGGCCTCACTCCTGTGTCCTACTGCCCCCGTCTGAGCAAGTTCAATGCTCCAACATCTTGTTTCAATGTGGGGACAACTTTCCATCGTCCACGGGCCACGTCTAAAATGAGGGACTTTGTTACACTCACGGTGGGTCCCCAAAGGCTGTGCTGCGCATATGCAGTGCATTTTCTTCCAGTCCTGTGCTAAGTGCACTCACTTTCCCCAAAAGGAATGATCCAGCTTTGTCACAACCACATGCAAGAGAGCATTTTACTATGTGATGCTGGCGAGGGGCCCACACAGCCCAGAACGTGAGCGTCGCTCTTATGCGTGTTGACAGAAACAGCTCTTCCAGACGCTAGACCTACTCTTTTCCGAAGTTTATTAGTGGCTGTGTTGTCACAGATTAAATTTCTCTCTTTGCCCAGAGATCTGTTTCTGTGTCCTAGGCTGGGAGGTGGCAGTTCCAGCTTTTATACAAAGACTCATTGCGATAGAGGAGTGGTCCCCACCTGTAGGCAGTGGGGGGGGGGGTCATTCTGTTCCCAGGGGACAGTTGGCAAAGTGCAGAGACATTTGGGGGTGATGTGACTGGGGAGATGGGACTCCTGGTATCTGGTGGTGGGAGACCAGAGATGCTGCTTATCACCCAACAGTGCATAGGACGCCCCACCTCAGAGAGTTACCCATGCGAGATGTCAGGAGTGCTGAGGCTGAGAAGTTGTGACCTGGCATGAGAGACTCAGACTGTCTGTCTATCCATCCATCCATCCATCCATCCATCCATCCATCATATCTATCCATCCATCCACCGTATCTATCATATATATGTATGTATCTATACATCCATCATACTTATGTATCCATCATCTATCATCTATCTATCCATCCATCATATCTATCTATCTATCTATCTATCTATCTATCTATCTATCTAACATCTATCTATGTATCATCAATCTATCTATACATCCACCTTATCTATCTATCCATCATCTATCATCTATCTATCCATCATCACATCTATCCATACATCTATCATCTATCTCTCCATCCATCCATCATATCTATCTATCCATCTACCATCTATCCATTCATCCATCCATCCACCCATCCATCATATCTATCATCTATCAATCATCTATCCATCCATTCTATCTATCACCTATCTATCTATCCATCCATCATATCTATCTGTCATCGATCTATCCTCTATCATCATCCATCCATTGTATCCATTATGTATATATGTATGTATCTATCCACCCATCATATCTATCTATCCATCCATCATATCTGTCTGTGTATCTATCTGTCTATCCATCCATCATATCAATCCATCTATCATCTATCCAACCATCCAACCATCGTATCCATCATATATATATATGTATCTATCCATCCATCCATCTATCTACCTATCCATCCATCCATCCATCCACCATATCTATCTATGTGTCCATTTATCTATCTACGGCCATGATTGGCAACCAGGATGATCGTGTCACTGAGAGACACTCTGCAATGTTTAAGGGCATTTTTTCTTGTCACAATTGGGGGGTTGCTCCTGGCATGTGGTCGGTGGAGACCAGAGATGCTGCTGACTGCCCTAGAGTGCACAGGATGCCCCACATCAGAGAGTCGCCCAGCCCCAGGTGTCGGAAAGCCCTGCAACAGACAAATATTTTGCCTCCTGGTCCTAGATTTGGCAATTCTCCAAAAGGCTCCTTTCTTACCACCTTCTCTGGGTTTTGACTGTCACACCCGTGCCCTCAATACACGATTCTGATTCACAGCAACTACCGTGCACTCAGGTCTTTGGGGAAACATTAACCAAGAAGCAACTGAATTGATTGTTTCTCAGGGGCTCAGCACAAATGGGGCCTCAAAGACTCTCTGGGGACTTAGGAGGTCACCGCAGCTGCCCCCAGAGGCCCTGGGCATTGTGAGCAGGACAAAAAGACCGGGGGACCCTGCAGAGACCAGCTGGGCAGGGGGTCCTGCCTTTGTGTGGGAGGCTTTTCGTATTCAAATATGCCTCCTTTTCTGGGGGCCCAGACTCTTCACACATGCCATCCCTTGGAAGGGCCCTTTGCCAGCCTGTGGGCACAGCCCCCAGACCCAGGGGACTCTTCTAGAGCTTCCTCAGGCCAGTCTGCTTTCCCAGCAGAAGCCCTAGGCATGCCTCTTATGCTGCACCAAGTTGCACCTCTTGGCTGGGAGGGTTTTGGACTTCCCAGCCTCTGGAGAGAGGGGTCCATGAGCCTCCGAGCGGGTCCTGTCTTCACCGTGTCCTGGCTTCCCATGCACCCGGAGACTCCGGGCTGAGCGAACCCCACTGCCTGCTGACAGAGGAAACCGGCAGCCCCAGACACAGCCACCAGCCCACGCTTGGACCGTCTGCCTTGCAGAAGCTACCCATTCCACTGGGCAAATCCCTGCCTCTAAATGAGGCTCAGCCACAAGCCTTTGATCTTCATTTGCTCTCAAATGCTGTGTTTTCTCCTCCTGCCCCCTCAGAACTCACCGCCGATTGCTGTATCAACAGGCCTTCAAAGAACACCAATTAGGCAGGTGCGTGGATTCCCCATCTCCGACCATGCTGCCTAAGGGATGTCTCCGCTTCCTTACCAAGGCTGCTTGCCGTACCACGCACGGAGCCCAGATTCCGAGGGTCGGCCTTTTCAAAGTCTGCCCGTTAATGAGAAAAACATTACACACTCGGCGGTGTTTTGCCGCATTTGTCATGTCTCAGCCCGATTACCTGAGAGCGCTCCGACGGGGAGACATCGTAATCGTGCACAGAGCGTTGTGACTCTGGGCTTACGCACATCTCTAATGTTGAATTTAGGGCCCTGGGCCAGGCAGCTTAGGAAGAAGGCGGGGTTTATGGTGCCTGACCCGGCGCGGGGGCGCATATTCAAAGACTGAGATACTGTCCAGCATGTGTCATATGGGAAGCTGTGTGGGTTTAAGGATGGGGGAAGGCAGGACATGGTTGCTCCCTGACTCCTTGAACTCAATCTGTATTTATTGGGTGTCTACTCCGTCATGGGCTTCACGGGAAGCACAGCGAAAGCTGGGCCTCGAATCCCCGGTTGGGGTGACTGGGATGCCCTGGTGATGGGGTGTGGGCAGTCCACCTGAAAATATGGCCCCTGGGCACATCGGGTATTTTAAGCCAAAGGAGTTTGAGAAAACGGCATGGCAAGAAGGTCACTCTGACCTTGTCTTTTTTTCCTGAAATGGGTCGTAGGACCCCCATGTGGGAGGAAACCATCCTTATCCCTGAGATAGGGGGTCATGGAGCCAGAATCCCAAGACGCAGGCAATGCTAAGTTCCCCCCGCTTGCCCCATGTCACTCACACTCCTTAAGCTGTCCACCCACTCCTCCCCAAAGCCAGCACCATACACCTGTGTCTTCCGTTTCCCTACAAAGGCTCCTGTGTCCCAGAAAATATATACCATGTGTGTCTGTATGAGTCTCTCCTGATCATGTGTCCTTGTGAGGTTAACGTTTAGATCCAGGTGGGAACGCCAAGAGCCTCCAAGAACACCTTTTTCCCCTCACAGTGGTCAGGTGGGAGCCTTGAGACACATTGGTCCCACTGAGGGATTCTGGGCTGCATTGTTCTGGGGCGCTGCCTGTGCCGTATATTTCCACAAAGTCCTCTGATCATTCTCCCGTGCATCACAGTTGAGATCTTCCAAACCCATTAAGTAGACATGTCCCCAGGGTAGGACAAGGGGAGTGCCTCTCTGTGCCTCACTTTTCCCATCTTCAAGTGTGGGTTAACTAAGGGGAGGCATGCATGGGAGAACTTGGAACATGGCAAATGCTGTTATGGCCGCCATATTTGTCAGTTGTGATCAGAAGGACTTTCTAGGGTTACAAGGTTTGCTCCAAGGTAATACACAGATGTGGGTTTAGAGCAGCACCACATCACTCAGAATACAGCAGTGGGAGAGAAAGGAGGAGATGGGCAGGCACGCTTTATAGGAATGGTGTGCCATCTTGGGTGGCAATGACATGACAAGGACTACTTGACATTGAGTAAGGTTGGAGGGCAAAGTGGGGCCAGCCAACAGAGGTTCAAGGTGGTTGGGGGTAAGGGGTGGATCTGGCAGCCAACACAGCCCTACGTGGGACAATAGCATCATTGGAGCTCACTTGGGGGCATGAGAGGGGCAGTGGCATGTGGGATGGATGAGACAGATAGGGCAGCTTTCTGAGGAGCTTTGAAGGAGAACCAGGCAAAGACGTGCTTGCTAAGAGAGTAAAAATGGGGCAACACCAGAAAAGACACCTGTAAAATGGGTATATACGATGAAATCTCTGAACATCGTGAAAGTAGAGATTGGAAGAATTCACGTTGATGGAAGGAACCAGGCTATGCTTGAGTTAAGACTGTTTGGTAGTTTTCGATTAATGCCCCAAGACAAAAGACAAACGCGAGGTCTAATTTTCAGAAGGTAGACAAGATTAGGATTACTGTTGGTGAAACCACTGCATTCTAGACAGCAGGGAAATAAATAGTTATTGTGGGATCTGAGAACACATTTCCTTGAACAAGGATGAAAGGAATATATGAACTAGGAACCAGTAAACGGGGCAAACTATTACGAAAAAAAAATAATAATGGTGGTAGGAACAGTGTCCATATGATGGAAATGCAAAATGCAAGACATATTAAAGGGTCATGCCATCGTTGCAACAAAATATAAAATGCCTGGGAGTGAATTTTATAAGAAACGTACCAGAGCTTTTGAAACGGAGACCCTGAAAAGTTTTACTGATACACATAAAAGAATATTTAAAGGGAGAAACATGTTGCCTTTCTGGATATAAAGGTTTAATATATAAATAGATCAATATTTCCAAAATTTAAATATAGGCTTACTCCTTCCAGGAATTTTTTTTTCTTTTAAGTGTAGAAAGAGTGGAGTGATTTCAACATGTTTCTGCAAGGATAACTTGGTGAAAACCTGTCGCCATTTTTGTAAAAAGAATGAACAGAGGGAGCATACATTAGCAGACAATAAAACCCTTTATAAAGACGTAATAAATGGAAGCAGTAAGGGGCTGGCACACGAAAAGACAGATCCGTGACAATGAAGAAATACACCAGGAGTTTATGATGTGACAAAAGCGGTTTTTCTAATTCAGTCCATGAAAAAAAAAAAAAACTCAAGAGGCGCCTGGGTGGCTCAGTTGGTTAAGTGTCTGACTCTTGATTTCTGCTCAGGTCAGGATCTCAGGTTTGTGGGTTCAAGCCCCACCTTGGGCTCTACCTTAAAAAAAAAATTCCAGATGTCTGTGTGTCGCAAAGTGTGCAGAAAATTAAAGGGGAGCATGAGGAAAAACATACAAAAAAATGCCTTATATACCAAAAACATCATTAATACATAAAGGATTGTTTCAAATCACAGATAAAGTTCCCCCAATAGAGAAAAAGCCAAATGACATGGCACCAATGGCCAATAACCAAAAAGAAAATGTTTGACTTTGGTAAAACACTAAAAAAATACTGTCTTTAAAACAATGGGACCCCACTGCTGCCACAGCGTGATCCAACCAGTGTTGCTGCGTGGTTGGCTAGTCAGAGGCTTTAAAAATGTCCCCTGACTCTTGGATCCAAGAATTGCATCTCTACTAAGCACTGTGAAGTCAAACCAAAAACAGCAACAAGAACAGAGCAAAATCATGCAAAAGCCAAAATTTGTAGAGTTTTGGAAGGCCTGTGTGAAATGTTCGGTCCTTTTGACATCTCTTACTGGGAGTGTATATAAAAAGTAGAATTCTTAAAAAATGACAAAGTCTACTACCCAAAGGAGTTTGGAGTTTGCACCCAGGACTGCGGTTGACCCCATCGTGACCGAGTTTGAGGACTGATTGGTATGAGGCGTTGGGAAGGTGGGCCATGTTGGGAAGCCTGGGAGAAGGGTGGCCTGGATATGTGGAAGAGGGAAACATGGGCAGAAGAGGCAGCTGTTGACAGCTACCAGGCTGGGATAGAGCTCTGGTGACCCCCGATGGGACCATTCACAGCTCAATGACACATGAAGAACAAACGTATGTCTACAGAAAGCCCCACCCAGAGACAGCAAGTCCAAACTGATGTGGCCACATCCATCTGGAACAATGGCCAGAGTCACCAACGATGCCTTCCTTTCCACAGCCTACTAGATGGACAGAAGTACCAGCAGAGCGAGGAGAAGAGCACGTTCCAACACTGACAACAAATGCATCCCAGATCTCTGGGAACAGGGCTGTCCCAGTCTTGCTGTGATGTGAAGTCAAGGACATCAGGGTAGGCAACTGAGTATCTGCCAAGGATGGAGATTTTACTTGCAGAGCTTTCCTGGACTCGGGGGCAGAAGAAAGACGAGTTCCACAAGTTCCCATTGATGGTAAAGGCATGTTCTAGTCCCCATCCTAGAATGGGGAGCCAAGAAGGAGAACCTAATTGTCTGACCTTCAAAGGAACAAAATGGCGGTGGGAGAGAAGGGCATGAACAACTAAGGAGACACAGGCAAACAAGAAGGAAGGGGAATGGAAGAAGGGAGTTCCCACCAGACCTGCTGGAAGGAGAGATGTCAGGAAGGCATATCCAGCATCCAGTGGACACTGTCCTCATGAGGGACAGATATGGATACTGATGCCTGAATGCCTGTGGAGATTCATAGATATCATAGCAAAGTGTGCCTCAACAGAGCTTGCCTGAACATGGGATTTTTTAAAAGACGGAAGGGAGCCAAACGCCCTTCCACATCCAGGCTGGCTGTCCCGCCATGCTGTGTCTGTGGGGGAAGCACGTTGTGTCTGTGGACGTGGCAGTGGGAGATGCACGGGACACCGCCAGAGTCTCCACGTGTCCTGGAGAACGTCTGGTCTGTTCTGGTTTGTTTGTGTTCTTCTTCTTTTTTTCCTTTTATTTTTTTTTAGCCGGCCATGCCCTACCAGAGGCGGGGGAAAATGCAGTTAAAATAATGCATTTTTGAAGGCAGTTTTCGGAATTTTCAAGGGTGACCTTTGTATGGACCATAAATATAAAATTCATATGTGCTTGGCTTCCTGCCTATAATTACCTATCCAAAGGTTCAACGTTTAAAAGAAATTCGCTACGTAGCAAGAAATGGCATCATGGTAGGACCTGGCTTGCTGCCCCTGGTCCCCAGACATGCATGGGATGGAGATCCACTTTCCCATGGCCAAGACCAACACCGTGTGGAGCCCAGATACACTTGATTCTGAATCTCGTTGCAAGACGGTTGGGTTTTTGTTGTTTTATTAATTTTCCTGGTGGAATGTCTTCTTCTTCTCCGTGGGCGGAGGTTGGAGCAGGGGCAAGCAGGCAGGGGAGCGTGGGAAGGAAGCAACACTACGACACGCCCTTCGGAATCCTCCAACTTGACCTCACGCGACGCGAGGGAAGCCGCGTTGGGTGTTTCCAGCCCGAAGGTGTAGAGGCCACTCCCGATCGGTAATTATTGGCCTGCCTCTGACAAGCCTGACCTTCCTCCCCAGAGGTAAACATTCTCCCGGGGTGGGTAGAGTGGGGGAAGATAGATGATCCCACAACTCTGCTTCCTTGAATTCCAAATTCTCCCGGAGAAGCTCTAACGACCAAAGGTCCTGTTCAAGAATGTCTGTATCTATTCTAGTCTCTGGACGTGCTTCCATCATTTCCTTCAGCTGGATATGCTCATCTTCTCAAGTTTCCCCTTGGATTCCAGAGACTTTGGATCCGGGGCTCCTTTCCCAAGCTCAATGGGCAGGACTGACCAGCCGGGACACTGCCATATTCATCTCTGCACGCCGAGAGCCGGGGAATGGCAGAAAACAGACGCCGTGCACAAGCCAGCCATCACTAACGTCTTTCAAAGGGTCGCCGACGGTCTGGCAAATCAACGTAATTCTAATGGATGTTTCTGTCTGCTCTACAAATAAGGTTGAGCCATGTGTTCCAAATTTTTTTTCTCCCCTCTTTTCCTCTGCCTATAATTTTTAGACTTTTTTTTTTCTTCTTCTTGGCTTAGCTGTTGAGACAGAGCTAAATCAAACTAATTCTCGAGGAGTACAAATTCCGGGTTAATCGGAATCTGCTCTTGTTAAGATAAAAAGTGTGCAACATCTGGTCTTGATTTGCAGGGAGCCCTTTGGAAAGGGCTGTGCTGGGGAGTAGCTGTGTTGCTGGTGCCATCTGGTGTAGCCTGGGGCGTGCAGAGCCCACAGAATGGTGAGCGTGAACGTGAGCCCCAGGTGTCCCCCACAACCCCCGAGGGGGGCACTGCAGGGGCGGGCTCAAGACGGGCCATCACCCCCGGGAACGGCGGTTGCCAGTTCCCTTAGCGGGAAGCCTGCGGGACCAGGGTCCTGTTGCTCACCTCCAACGAGCTTTCCTACAGAGGGACGAGGCTCATGTGTCTGCCTCCTGGTGAGATTCTAACTGTGAAACCAGAAGTTCTTGAGAAGAAAGCTATGAAATCAAAGGATATCTTTCAGATTTGATAATCTGACAAACAGAAGTAGATAGAAAGTCTCTTTGGTGTTGATTAACCTACGTGCCCACCATGTGGTTTCCCCAGCTCGTTTTTGTAAGACACTGACCCCTTCCAATGCATCTGGTGTCATTTCATGAGACCCTCGTACCACTCCTGGAGACCCGGGATTTACTCCGAGTACTCCCTCTGAAAATGTAATCCCGGGTTTCGCTTCTGCAAAACGTTGGCTGCAGGACGCCGTCTACCTACACCGTGCAGGGGGAGCATTGGCGAGATGTCCGCTGCCAGTCTGCCCACGCGGGCGTGCTGTTTCAGGAAACACGCTGGATTTTAAGACCCAGCCTTTGTCAGCCTGTTTTCTCCACGGTGAAGTAAATTAGCAGGGGATGTTTCTAATATTTCCTCGGCCGTAATGATCCACTGAGCTCATTAATAGACAGCGAGGGTCTCGTAACTCACTCCCTGATCAAGTGCAAATTGAAATCTTGAGAGTCTTGGCTTGTTCATTAGAGAAATAGCCTACGTCACTCGCCGTTCCCGGGATAGCATGATAGATTGCCTAACAAGCAATTAATAGGTTCATAAGTTATCTGATGTATCGATTTTTAGGCTGGACTCTGTCCATTACTTTAGCCATCCAGATATCCGATTAGGATCGAGCGTCCCATGTCAAATGAATTCCGATGGATGCTCACGGCAGCTGGAGTTGTCGTCCACGGACACCCCCCAGCCCCAGCAGCATGCGGGAATGCCCACTCGGAAGCCCAGGTGGACACTCGGGGTTGGTTTTTCTGGCCAGGAAACTTCCAGGTTGGGTCATCACTCTGAGACCTAGGACGAAGGGGAGGCATTTGTGTGAGGCCGAAAATGTAGGGGGAACCCCAAAACCCAGTGATTGGAACAAATATTTAATGCAGTGATTCTAAACAAAGTGAATGCAATTTTTTAAAAAAGAAATTCATGATAAGCAAATAAGAACACTATAAATAAAGACAAGATCTTTCCAGGTAAAGGTAGGTATCGGTGCCTGGACAAGTTTTACTGGCGTTGCAGGAGAGATGAAAAGTCCTGATCTCGCCTTTTTTTGAAGACAAGACAAGTGAGTGTCTCACCCAACCAACCCTTGTCCCACTCCTGGTAGCACATCCGATCCATAAATCATGAGTTATTGACGTCCACCACAATCACAGTAAAACAATCCCTACTTTCAAAGCACGTTCTCTGGTTTTCTTTTCCTGTTTCAAAACCATGAAACTATTCTTTATATAGATCTAAGGAGGCAAGAGCGGGTCATAAAACTAATTTTTTATCACAATAGCAATAGTAAAGTGGGGAGCTACCCTCTCGACAAATGTTTACGTGTACAACGTAGTAAAATTAGTGATGAACACAGTGCTGTGTGGAGAAGGTCTAAAAATTACTCATCTTGGGTAATTGGGACCTTGGGTTGGCACATAGGGCAGGTTTCTTTTGTTTTCCAGGTAGAATAATAGTCCATCGTACGGATTTATCCCACGTGGTGGAAGGTCCAAGCGAGTGAGTCTGCTTCTCTACAAGGTGTTGGTGGGGTATACCAGACGTCCCATCTCTGTTACCCTAATGTCCCTCCATTCCTGTGACAATTTTATGAGTTAATACTCTTTCTTGAGTCTTTACAACTTGGACAGTAGATTTGGGTTTATGCTGTGATGTCAGGGGATAAGGTCACACTGGTCCCTCACCCTACTTGTCTCCTGCTGTGACATGTACCAGAAGGAGACCCTACACCCGTTAGCAGTCCCTCCCTCATTCATTTCTATAAAGTGCCCTCCCCCCTTTGCTTTTACCAGGACTTTCTTCTCTGTGTCTGTTACCCCTCTGATCTTCAACTTGGATTCTGTCCCCAAGAGTCCTTGGCAATGTGTCTTCAGCCTAGAAGGAAAGTCTGACAGGTTTAGGGTTCCGGCCTGCACCAGCCTTTTCATAATCTACCACCAACCCTTCAACTCAGCACTGGATTGTAGAACCCCTACGCAAGGGTTTCATTAGGATGCCTTATTATTCCTTTATTGTGATAAAATATACACAGCCTAAAAATCACTTTTGGCCCATTTTTATGTGCATAGCTCAGTGGCATGGAGCACATTCACCTGGCTGTGCAACCATCTATGTCCAGAACTTTCCATCTTCCCAAATTGAAGCTCTGTCCCCGTCAAACACTGCCTCCCCGTCCCCACTCCCAGTCCGTGGCCCCACCAACTGCTGTCTGTCTCTGTGGATGGGACTCCTCTAGGGACCCCATGTGGGGTCTTATGAAATGAGGTACTATTTGTCCTTCTGTGTCTGCCTTATGTCACTGAGCACCAAGGTCTTCAAGGTCCATCCACGTCCTAGCAAGAGTGGGAACATCCTTCCTTTTCAAGGCTGAGTCATAGTCTATCATGTGCATGGACCCCCTTCTCCATTCATCCATCTGTTGATGGACACATGGATTTCCACCTCTTGGTTGTTGTGGATATTGATGCTATGAACATGTGTGTTGATGTATGCTCTGTTTCCATGGGATCATTGGGGGAGATTTAAAAAAAAAAAAAAAAGGAGCCTGGGCTTGGTCTCTCCCATGAACTCTGTGTGCAGCATCAGGTTCTCCCGGTTTTGTCCACTCAGGGACCTTATCCTAGGACCTACAGACCACGACCTGGACTCGCCTTCATAACCCCCTCTAGAGGCTCTTTTCCATGTTCTTGGGTTTCCTCTGGAGTCCTGGTTTGGACATTATGTCCACCTGCAGGAGGAAGAGTGTCCTTCCCGCTGTCTGTGTGGGGTTCACATTCTCCTCTTGAGGGCAGGTGCCCCAAATCCCTCGGTCTACATCCCTTGAACAGTCCCACCTGTCCGGGAGCTGTCGTCAGGGGAGGCTGGTCCCATCTTCCCACCTGGGATGAACGGTACTCTTGCTTCAACGTCAAAATCACCACCCTCTGTAGACTTCCCAAGGCCATCTCCATCCCGAGGGCGTTTCTAAGCCTAAGAACCAAGTCAACGCATCCTGATACCCAGTGATCAGTGTAGGCTCACGGGTAACCCTTGGCCATGGTGATGGATAACATTCTCCCAAGGAAAACATAGAAATTCATTTTTTAAAAAATCAGTACGGGTTCCAAAAGAAGAGACCATTTTGGAAAAGCAGCAGGGAGAGCGAAAGAGCAGGGAGAAAGCGGTGGTTTTGATTCAGTGTGCATCCTTGTATCCGAAATGCACGACGGCGTGTTTTCGATAAATGATGAAAGCTCACAGAGACCGGGTAGACTTCAGCTTTCCGTGCAAGGGAGACGTGTAGACGTTTGCAGGGACCATTCCTACAGGATGGGGGATGATAAGGACCCCCAGCCTGAGTGACCCAGGGATGCTCTGGGTACATAGCTAACGGTGGCCAGAAATGCATGGGGGTCTTGGTTTCCACACATTCTCTGGGGAGGCTCGTTGCCCACCCAGCTTGCAATATGGTTGTTGTGTGGCCATCCAGGAAGCCCATCCCCTTTTGAACCTACAGCTGGCTCTCCCGCATTTTGAAAGGCTCCTTGATTTCTTTGTGGCCGTATTCTCGTGCGACACTTATGAAGAGGGGAGAAAGCATTTCAGAAACGTGAGACTCGGGGATAGAGATGCTGTGGAAGGAGAGCATATGGTCCTTCTGACGCATGCCACGAAGGCGTCGTCCACAAACGCAGGCATGGTCCACCCCCTAATCCTGCCCCCTAATCCTCTCGTCCCAATATCCCCCCCTTACGGGACACCCACTGTCATCATAAACGGTCCACGCCTGTTGCACTAAGAATGGCACGTCAATGGGACACCTTTCCAAAGGTGGCCTGAGGCTCTCCAAGACTTGAAGAGTCACTTTAAGTGAGTCACATCGGGATCTGTGCGGTGACAAGGAAGAAAACCCCCCGTCTTGCCAAGGCGACGGGACCCCGAGGGGAGGTCCAGGCATTGCAAGAAATGGGCAGGAATGGGTTTTCTGCAGGTGGGGCTGGCATGGGGTCGACCAGATGTCCTGCAGACTGTGGGCGAACACCGGGAGGGTCCCTGATGGGGTCGCCTTGGCTCGGGCCCCTCGGAACCGGCATGGGGGGAAGGATCTGGGCCTCAGATGGCAGAAATTAATGCCTGCACACAGCTCAGCTGCGAGGTAGGTAGAGCAGTGGGCGGTCCGGCTGCTCTGCCAGTTTTCCCTTGGACCATGGAGACACAGAATGGCTGCGTCGGGCCACACAGCGAGCCGGCTGGAAGGGCCGTAAAACTCTGGAATCCGCCAATCCCATGCATTGGCAGCGGGATTTTATGGAGATGACTAAGCCTTCTCCCGGTCCCCGGTTGGAGCGCATGGGAAGTGTGTTGAAACGGGACCTCGTGGGTCTCCGAGTTAATGATTAAGTGGGGTGACTCACCGTTTCCACAGCTCGGTCACCTGATGCGTGGGGCTGACCCTGTGTGTTTGCACCGGGGCCGCGAGTCTGAAGACAATCGGCCGATTGATGCCAAGGCCCCATTTCGTGGGGCAGAGAAGCCCGGGCGGGGATCATAGGGGGGCGGAAGGGACGGAGCTCGGTGTGGGAATGAGCTTGCCGCCTGGGAGAAGCTGACTGTGTTTATCCAGCGGGGAATCCCACGTGGCAGCCCGGGCATCGTTGTCCTCATTTCTGTCCCCAGGTGGGAGGTCTAGAGGTCAGGCAGGGGATGCGGTGGGACGGGTTGGGGGACTAAGCAGGTCGATTGTACGATAGTACGAGCCCCATCCCTCTCCCGGCCGCAGAAACACGAGCGGACGGTATTTTCCAGGGCGGAAATGGGACGATCCCCACGCAACAGATACCCGACGTCATGGAAAGGGGGTACCCCTTACTTATGGCCGGGGGGACGCAGCCCACGCCGGCCGTGCCGGTGCACGTGCAGAAGACACGTTCCCACGACCGCCGGTGCCGTGTGCGCGACTTGAAGGTGGAGGGATCCGTGTCCTGTCTGCATTACAGAAGAAAAAAAAAGAAGCCCATCTCACTCGGGATAGAATTGAGGCTTTGATGGCTGCCGGATCCACATTTTATGAGCCGGAATGTTTAATATGAAACGTCAGAACGCACTGGAGGAAACGCGGGTGCCGGGGCCTGGGCGGACGCACAGGAATGAGCTCGTAAAACGCTGGTGATGCTCGCGCGGCAGCTGGTAAGTGGGGCCGGGTCCAGGCACAGGAGCCCCGAACCACCGTTCTCCGACGGCCGGAAGCTGGCGGCCAACGGTGCCCACGGGTCACGGTTCCTCAACGCTTGGGACCAGGGGCGTATGGACGGGTAACGGTCGCGTGAAAGCAAGGAGAGCGAGAGAGACCCCCAGAATGGCACAGGCACTGACCACGGTGGGTCACCGAGCTCATCGGTGGACTGGGCACTGACTGCGTGATTTTGTGCTAGAAATAGAGGGTCGGCGTGGGTCCCCATTCCCAGCACTGAGCGCCGGAAGCCCGGGGATTCCTCCAACGTGAGGGGGATAAAGGATTGTTTCGTTAGGTGCATCGAGTGAGATTTGGGGGACCCCCAAGGATGGGGGCTGGAGGGCAGCGGCACCAACCCCGTGATCAGAGGTCCCAGCCCTGACCTCGGGGAGGGGAAAGGGGCGGGAGGCAGAGTCACTTGCCGCGGGGCCATGTTTGACTCCAGCCTGTGATGGGACCCTCTGAGCACCCACGAGGACGGGGTCCCGGCAGCCTCTGGGCTTGTGAGCACGTGAGGTTTGGGGAGACGGGTGCCCATGGGGAACGTGTGGACGTCGCATGTCCTTTCCCCATGCCTGTCCCCATGCACCCCTCCCTCTGGCCGCTCCTGGGCACAGTCTTGGTCACAAACCCGTATTCGTAGCCAACATGGCTTCTCCATGCTCGGAAATCTGCAGACCCAAGGAGGACGTCCCACAGACAGCCGCTGGGTCGGAAGCAACAGGCTGGTCTCTCCACTGGCATGTGACGCGGGAAGCAGGTGCGCGGGACCGAGGCCTAGGCAGAGCTCATGTGTGCCAGGATGAGACGGGGACACGGCGCTGGTGCCCCCCCAGAGCTGGGGAATTGCCTCCCGGGGTCGTGTGGGGCCAGGGTACTCCATCGGAAGAAGAAACACTCCTTGCCTTTCTGCCATCCGGAGCCTCTGCTGCCGTCCAGCGGGAGCGAACCTGGATCCCCACAAGGGACACCAGCCACGGTGCGACCTGCTGTGGGGAGCTCCACTCGGCGTCATGGGGGATGGTCTTCCCGGCCCGGAAGGGGCGGCCGTCCGTTAGAAGGCGGCCTGGTCCTGGCCATCGAGCGGGAGGAGGAAGGGACTGACGCCCTTTGGTGCTCAGGGTCCAGGCTTCCTGCTGGGGCCCCAGGAGGGTCTCTGAGAGGTACGCTCCATGCGGGTGCGAGGCAGCGCCCCACGTCCACGATGCCCTTCCCACGACCACCCGCCTCCAGCCACGTAACGGACTGCGCCCGCCGCCGGAACCGGTCGCATGCGCCTCGGCGGAGTCGTCCCGGCAAGCACGGTTCTGCGGGGAGTGTCCCGACCCGGTCCGACCTGGGGCGTGGGAATGAGGGAGAAGAGGCGGCTGCCGGCGGGAAGCAGTTGTCGTCGGTGTCCTTTGTCCCCCTCGGCAGCGCCGGCAGCAGGAAATGACCCGCGAGGCGCATCAGCCCCTCCTGGGTGACCTCCACGGTCTGGGGGCTCCGTGTGGGCACGAGGTCTCGATTCGTGGCCACAGGTGTGCCCTCGTCGGCGTCCAGTGTCCGGGAAGCAAGGACGACCGGGATGGACAGCGCCCGTGCCCGGGTGAGCCGCCGTGCCTGTCCCGGGGACGCTTCTCACCCGGGGACGCCTCTCACCATGAACCCCTCGCTGGCTCCGCTTTCACGCGTGACGGTCGCAGGTGGACGGAGAAAGTGGTTGCTCACGCACTGTGATCGTCACGGTGCCTCCGCACGTCCTCTATCCCATCCCAGGGCCTGCGGTTGCCTCGGTGGGCTTGGGCGGCCGTGAGAAATCTCCCTGAGGGGGCGGCTTCAAAACACACGTGTGTCCTCTCCCGGGCACGGCCGGTGCCGGGAGTGTGAGATCCAGGCAGGGCTGAGGCTGGGGGTCTGAGATCCAGGCAGGGCTGAGGCTGGGGGTCTGAGATCCAGGCAGGGCTGAGGCGGGTTCCTCCCGAGGCCTGTCCCCGTACTGTGCAGACCCCGTGTTCTCCCCGGGTCCTCACGCGGTCGTCCCTCCGTGTGTGTCTGTGTCCCCATCTCTTCTTACAAAGACCGTATGTGGGATCGCAGACCACCCTAAAGAGCCCCTCTCACCCTAATGACTCTGTTGAAGACCCCACCCGTGAATGCCCTCCCACCCTGAGACCCTGGGGGTGTGGGCTTCCACCCATAAACTGCGGGGGGGGGGACACAATTCAGCCCAGAGTGGGTGTCTCAGGTCACGCCTTGGCTCACACACTCAGAAAAGTGCAGCCCCAGACGGGGCGCCGTCGCTCAGAACCAGATGTGCAGCGCGGCACGGGGGCTCACCTGCCCCACGGTGCCGGGGGTGGGCTCCGGGACCGCTGCAAACAGAGCGGTCCGTAATTCCTTGCACACCTCGCCGCGCGCGCCTGTCCGCTTTTGAGATGAAAATCAGATACTAACGGGCAGATCTAGGGGTACGGCTCCCCCAGGATCTCCATCGCCGACTAAATTAGCAGGGTCCTGTGATCACCAAAGGCGCGGTCTTGGCGGGACGGGCGGCTGGCGTGATCAAACGGGGCTTCTGCCGGCGCTGACAGGTGCGGCGCGGAGCGGCCCGGGCGCCTCCGAGGGTCCTTACGCCAGCAGCAGGAGGGGCGGGGCAGAGCCCGGCTCCGAGCGCATCCGGAGGCGGTTACCAGGGAAACCGGAGGAGACGGGCCGGCGCTCGGGGACGGAGCTCTCTGGATGCGCGAGGAAGCCCATATTAATCAGCGGACTGGGGCACGGGCAACTGGGCCGGACCCATGCATGCCAACGTGCTCTCTGTGACACGCTCGGTGATGGCCTGTCACGGCCAACGTCGGCCCCACTTGCGGTGGGAGCCACGACCCCGTCACTCACGGGACGGAATTGATTTTTGTTCGGAAGCACTCCGATTTAAATCGCTTTCTGATCTTTTGGAGAACACGGTGTTTGTGACTCCGGCTCCAAGCTCTGAAAGAGGAGCATTGTTGGTCCCTGGGAGCATCTTAGTAGTCCCCTGCCCGGGCTGACTCCCTGGAGGAAGCAGCCTCCTGCCCTGACCGGGGACTCGTTGTCCCGGAGCCCCCGAACAGCCGTGTCTGCTCCCGTGCGTTCCCTCCCGGTTCTCGGCGCCCGTGCCTCTGTTTCCAAAGCTGTTCTCCTGCACCCTCTGTGTCCCCGATGCATGGTGTGAAGGGTAGGCACAGCCAGGGGCACGTCAGCTGTGGACCGTGTCGACCCCCATGTGCATAAGGAGTAGAAGCAGAGAGACCACTCCTCACCCGCCCACCCCCCTTTGTGTCCTGCACTTTTCATAACCCAGGACGGTCTCTGCAAGGCACATCTCTTACCCGTCCCCCCCACACGCTGTGCTTTCGCTTTGGGGAATGGGGAGCCCCTGATGTCTGGGCATACAGAGGGCTGAGTGAGAACAGGTTTGAAGTCGGCCTGACCGGGTCCTGAAATGCTCAAGTGTCTGGTGAAGTTATTCCTCAGCCTGTCTGTGAGGGTGTTATGGGATGCGATGAGTGCCTGAGTGGGTGAACTCGGTAAGGCAGAGGCTCCTCCCCAGCATGGGTGGGCCTCGTCTAATCAGTTGATGGTCTGCGCAGAACAAAAAGGGGAAGGGAGTACTCCATGTCTGCTTGCCCTGGGATATCCATCTTGGCCTGCCCTTGCACGTCAGTGCTTCTGGTATCTAGGCCTCTGGGTTTAGACCACAACTTACATCATGCGTTGTCCTGGATCTCCCGCTGATCATCAGCACAAAGAGATAATGAGTCTCTTCCCACACATCTCTCTCTGTATCTCATGATCTCTTTCTCGTTGTCTTTGACCATATCCACATGCCATGCGCTCTGTTTGTTTGCAGAATCCTAACACAGCTTGGGTAAAGTATTCAAAACCGAGCCTCTCCACCGACCGCACGCAGAGACTTGGGGTGGGGAATCTGAGAAGCGGCGGCCCATCCAGCGTGTCGCAAGACCACGATTGCCCCCTCAGACTCACCATGGCCACGTTCCCTGACTCGGGGCTGAGTGGGAGCTGAGTCTGGGGATGGGCATCCTTCGTCTTGGAGCCTGGGTTGGCAGTGTTCACATCGGGCAGGGGATGGGGCTTTGTCCCGGCTGCTCAGATTCAAGGAACTCACCTCTATGACCCCACAACCTTGCAAATTTGCTTCTCACAGGGTTTTCTCATCCCTGGGCATGGGCCTCGCCACATTGGCACCAAATGTCAGGATCTGCTAGGTCGGAAAGTGTGCAGAAGCCCCACCGTTAATGGGGCAGACCTGTGAGGCATGGCAAGAGCCACAGAAGCCTCCCTTCTGCGGAGGGCAGAAAAGAACAAAGGCATTGCCCTGGGACACCATTTCATAGAAGCGATTGGGACTGTGCTTCCAAACCATGGAGACCCAGAACGTTTTTGGAAAGAGGATGGGAGTGATGTGGTCATTGTGTAGATGACCCAGACCGAACACCTAGGTGCCCACAAAGGACAAAGAAAAGTCAGGGCATCTTGTACAGCTGTGGAAGTGACATATCCACTCGCAAAGGCAGCCACACCGGGAAAACCTCAGAGGGAGGAGGGAAAGTCTCCCTTCCCATTTCTCTGCCTGTTGGCCTGCCTGACTTCCGCTTCACAGAGTAGCATCCTGGCCCACGTTGCCTTTCTTTTTTTTTTCCTTGACACCATCAAGACTCATGCTGAATGTTTCCTACAAAGATGGGATCTTAAGATGTAAACGTTTCAATCCTTTCCTTGTCTACCAGGACCATTCTTGGGTGAAGCCTCACAACCCAAAGGACATCTTAGACGTTTTGGAGGGTCACTTCTTCTTTTTGTTCTTGCCATGATTCTCATTGATCTCCCACCTCATGGGAACTCGTGGTTTCTCAACTCCCTTGTCCTTGAAGTCTGATATCTTCACTCTATAAAATGGAGAAACCATACCACTGTGGTCCCATGAGTTCTTATAGACATGTGCTCACTTTTAAACACCTTCAAGAAACGTGATCAGCTCTTCGGAAACCCCCTGTGTCCATCCTAGGCAGTGCCTCCAACTGCAAATAAGCCATAAGTCACTGTAAATTCCTTGTGCGCCATCTTGGTCCTTTTGGCAGAAGGAAACAGGCAGCATGAAGTGTTTTGTTGCCTGGCTCCTGCCACCATGAATATGTCACAACAATTGATAACTATGGTTGATTTTGTTACCCTCATGGTTGCCTATGGCTGGAGATCATTCTTCCTTGGCGTGCGATAGTCCATGACATGCATGGGCTAAAATGCACCATCCGTGGCACCAGGGATGGACGGCTGGATTCCTCCCAGTTGGGATGAAGGATCAGGATGCCACGGGCATTCGGGTGCTTGTATCTCGGTGCTCAGAGCCACTTGGCACTGACGGGCACACACCTGGGAAGGGAAGGCTGGTTTCTCACGTGCATTAGCTCTTCCTTTGATGAGAGGCGATGTTTCTCCAGATTTTTGTCTTCCTTCTTGGGCTGCATTCTAATGCCTTGTACAACATTCCTGGTTCTTCTGCAGGGAACGGTTGATGTTCATGAGATAGAATCGAGAGGTAACGCTTATCACTGCGTAGTTCAGCAAGGAGGCGTGTGTGGCTGGCCCTGGATGTCCGTCTCCAGTGGGGATTTCCAAGGGAGCCCATCACGCACATGGGGTTTGGTTCTGCGTGGAGGGCAGGCGTGCGGATCGCAGCTCCAGCGGGTGAGGTAGCTCTGAGCTTCAGGGGTGCTGGTTCCGAGCGTGCAGCCTCTAATTACCCGGGCTTAATCTCCAGGCTGAGGTGCCAGCGAGCGCTCCCGAGGACTGGTAATCTATGGAGATGTAAGCTAATTACTTAATCACTTGCATTTGTAAATCCCATTATTGGAAAAGAAATTACTTCCGTGATCGAATTACAGATATTTATGTGCTAATAGGTCTGATTAACTGGTGGCGCTAATCCGTCATTTTGAAAGGCCATATTAACAGCATCAATCTCTCCGGAAAATAAGCAGTTTATAGGAAATAGAACTTGGGTCTATTGAAGGCGTGGCGCGTCGGGATGCTGGGCTCAGGGTGTTTCGCCATTCAGTCTCACTGGCCCGTGAATGCTTCCTGGGTCACAAAACGACGCTCGGGCGTGGGGGACAGCAGGTAGGGCCATGCTGCCTTTGACCAGCATGGTGCAGGGAAGCAGACGCCAGGGAACAATTTGTTACCGGAAAGTTCCAGAGACTCCAGAAAAAGGACTTCCATTCTTCAAGAGACACCCTAAACATTCACTTATGATTCTTCTCGATACAAATGTGTCACCTGAAATTCCAAGAAAGGGACCACGATGGCCCTGCGGATCCCTGGTGAATGCCAATGGTTTCCACTCCTGTGACATTCTCTAGAATTCTCTTGTCTTTAATGCATGTGAAGGAAACACAGACGTGCCCGAGGGAAGGCTGGCACTTGGAAACAAGCTGCCTCCGTGGCCCTCCTCCCTCCCTCCCGGATCTGGAGAGTCCCCAGGGTCTCCGTGCCGCCCGCGTGATGTGGGGACTCCAGCATTTCTACAAACCCACTGACCTAGAATTGAGCTGAGCTCCCGACAACGCTCACGAGTGATTCCAAACCTGGCATATGGTTTCCTTTTTATTGATTTGTTTATGCCCCCAACACCCCAACTTTATTGAAGTACAAGTGACAAAGACAAATTGTGCATGTTGACTCGTTACGGTCAACCCTGGGAGATGGGCAGAAGGGTCGAGTCGCTGCGTGTTCACTCACTTGAATTTAAATACCGACCTTGTAAAAATCCTGCATCGTTCAGGCACGCAGTGTGATGCCTCGGTGTCCATCAGCATTGTGATCTCCACCGTCAGGGCCATGAGCACATTCATGACCTCGCGTGGGTACCATTTTGTAGGGTCGTCTTAAACTCCTGCAGATACACAATACGGAATTGTGGACTGCAGTTACCATCCCATCCCTTTCATTTCCCGAAGCTGTGAATCCTGCAAAACGGTCTCTTTGACCAACGTGGCCCATCTTCCCCACCCCGGCCCCTGGGAACCCACGTTCTAAGTCTCTGTTTGTACGAAGTTGACTCTTTCAGATTCTGCGTGTGAGTGACACCAGGGGACACGTGTGTGTCTGAGACCGGATTATTTCAGTTCAACATCGTGCCATCCAGCTCATTGACATGGTCCTTTTTTTTCTCTCTCTCTCTTTTTTTTTTTTTGGTGAGTAACACTGCATTTTACATATATATAATATACAGTGTATTCTACAAACTATATACAAATAAACGATTTGGACATTACACACATAAACATTCTATATTATATGTAGAGAGACACATAGAAATGTTATATATATATTACATAAACCATATACACCACATTTTGTTGATCCATTCCTTGGTCGATGGACACTTGGGCTGTTGATGGATGTGATTTTCCAAGCGATTTTTTAAAACACCAAGAGGTCTTGCTAAGCAGTGCAAGATGCCACAGCTTTCTGCAGAGCCTTGCACGTCCTCCCTTGGTGCGTGACCGACAATCAACGTAACTTCGCGTTAAGTCTCTAACAGCCGTGAAGAGGATCAAGTCACGAGCCTTTCAAACCCACAGCCTCCTATCCAGGAAAGGATCCGAGGGTTTTCACACACCTCGTCCAGAAAGCGTACTCAAGGACATGCCCACAGCATGTCTTGGACAACGCCGTCTGAGCTGAAGACTTGTTTTCACACGTGCTTAACTGACTCACAGACGTGGGTCCACGGAGACACCCACTGTCTTAACACATGTTGTTGGCCATCTCGGGTGATTCCTGGAGAGTTCCCTGCAAAGCCCACCGCTTCCTTTCCAGCTGTCTCCTTCCCCTGGAGCCCATGCCTGAAACGGGGGAGATGAGCAGGGACTTCCCCGCCTGTCTGTGCAGTACCAGGCAACCTCTGTTGGGGGGTAGGGAATATCCTTTCTTCCTCTTTAATTTTTTATCTTCTCGTTAGGATATTGGCAGAACGGGACGACAGTCTACCTGCGTTCGCTTCGTAAACACGTGCCTCTCTCAAAATCTGCTCCTGCTTCTCACGACTTCTTGTAGAAACAGAAGATGTTGAGACAGCATGGGAAGCCAGCACACAAGTGTGACGAGGTTGTCAGGTGTCGCTGGGTGGAAACATGTTAGAAATAGAGACACGTGAGAGCTTCCTAGTCACTAAGGTATCACAGAGTGCTCCGGGTCCAAGTGCAGGTGTGATCTTATTTGCAGGTGGGACCTTCACAGATCCCAGTCATCAAGTTAATATGAGCTTACTAGGGTGGGTCCTAATCCAACGGGATTGGTGTCCTTATAAGAAGAGG
This sequence comes from Mellivora capensis, assembly GCA_004024625.1. Lineage (NCBI taxonomy): Eukaryota > Metazoa > Chordata > Mammalia > Carnivora > Mustelidae > Mellivora > Mellivora capensis. The sequence continues at coordinate 25,092 of PISX010012012.1, read as the reverse complement.
AGATGAGGACACAGACATGCACAGAGCCATGTGACCACAGGGGCAGAGATGGGCGTGAGCCTCTACTTCCAGGAACACCAAGGATCACCAGCAGGCACCAGAAGCTGGAGAAGACCTGGAACAGATACTCCCAGAAGGACTCACCCCTAGCTATGTCTTGATTTGAAACCTTTGGTCTCCAGGACGATGGGAGAATGAATTCCTGATATTTTAAGACCTGTGGTGTATGGAAACGGCCCAGGTGAACACCAACGTTTCCGCTGGTAATCAACAAGCTCTTACGGTGTCGGTCACACCATTCATCGGGTGTTGGAGGAGTTTACTAAGTGGGAATAGAGAAGGAACTGCTCCAAAGCATTCTGCCTGCCGCCCCCTGACCCACAGGATTGGGGAAGTGCATTTACTCTCCTGCAGTGACCACCCCACAAAAGTTCCCCATTGTTCACCTGGTATAGGACCAAGGGAAAGAGACCATTACGGTTTCATGGGCTCTTAGCGATGGAGCCACTCTGAAGCACGCAAAACACCAGGGTTGCCTGAAATGCCGTTTTCCTCCCCCTCGAGTTCTTATCAGAAGAGCTTCATTTTCTTCCAATCTCTCCCTGACCTCTCTGCACCGCCACTTGCCTCTCCCCAGCCCCCCTCGCCGTGTCCCCATCTCAGGGTTCGCTAACCTCCGGCAGAAAGATCACGTCCTTCGTGGACGTCCTCACTGATCCTCGTTAGCCTGCTAACACATAAGCCATCTGTGTGTGTCCCGCTCTGTGGGAAGGACAGGATGTTGGCGCTGTTTTGTAAATTTATAAGTATCCGTTCACTGGGAGGAAGCAGGACTGCCTTGGCATCAACACCATAAATGGGCTTTGTAGGAGGTCAGCGTGTTGACCACATGTAGACTCGACTGACCTCACTCTTGTTGCTGTAGTAAGACGTATAAAATACCATCACATGTTTTAAGACAAATGTGTGCCAAGGTGGGAAATTTAGAATATTTGGATGGTTCAGAGGGTGTAGAGGTTCCTGAAGAATGAGGTGGACTTCAAAAGAACTTGACCATATTCTCATTTTTTTTTCTGTTGATAAATTTGCTGTCATAGCACTGAAGAGTCCTTTGGAGGGGAAATCACCCCTAGTGGAGAACCCCTATTCTAGAAAAAAATGGGATTACTGTTGGCATAAACTGTACACTGTCCCCATTCCAAATGTTGTCACCCTTTACAACGTGATTCAGAGCCGGGTCACATCACGGGCAGCCTGTGTTGTTGGACATTGAAGCACTTCCTGACTTGGCACAAATTCTCCCCCGTTCCATCCCTTCTCTTCCAATATTCATTTATTTTTTTTTAAGATTTTATTTATTTATTTGACAGACAGAGATCACAAGTAGACAGAGAGGCAGGCAGAGAGAGAGAGGAGGAAGCAGGCTCCTTGAAGGGCAGAAAGTCCGATGTGGGGCTCGATCCCAGGACCCTGAGATCATGACCTGAACCAAAGGCAGAGGCTTTAACCCACTGAGCCACCCAGACGCCCCCAATATTCATTTCTAACGTGTTCCTCTTGCTGACTTTGTAAACGGGAACGACAGCTGTGTGGATTTCCATGCCTTGCATCTCTCTGATAATCGGCTAATTGTTCATTTGATTCTGAAACGGTTTTTCAATTCAATGGCAACCTCAAAGCACATTAAACACACAAAGTTTAGTAACTCCCCTTTGGCTCCCTCACCCTGTTTTTTTGCTAAAGCTACCGTGAATTGTGCGACACGGCTACAATGCTCTCTGTCGGGGCTGGAAGAGGATCATTTTCCTCATCGCCCAAAGAGGTTCTGACGTTTCCGATCCAGACAAATTAGTTTTCCCCGTTTTCCCCTGATATCTGGCAAATTTGTTAACGCGTTTTCTTTAACAACGTTGACTTTTCCATTCTGTCTCATAACTTTCTAAATGGGTCCCAAAGCACCCTTGGTATTTCCTTAGAGAAAGTAATTTCACTTTGATTAAGTTGTAAGGTTTTATCTCTCTCCTCTTCCTGAGTACCTGATGCTCAACCTATTTCTGCAACGTGCCCAAAGCGGTCACTGGTAGTTTTTGATCACTGAGCGCTAACATTTTACATTCAATCAGAAAAAAAAAAAAAAAAATCAGCCTAAGTAAAAATTCAGAGTGTGTGTTGAATGAATCATTTATACTTCTGATTCAAATCTGAAGGGAAAATGGTAAATGTGCAGATTAGGGTCCTATCACAGTCACTTGCCAAGGACTCTGGAGTTTTGTATAATGCCCGGGGAGGGGGCAGATCTCCCAGACCTTGGGGAGCATGTTCTATGATGGCTTGTCATCCCGCAATGCAGGTAAGCCACTGTCCCACATAGACCGGGAAGCTTCCTTGTGGTGTGACACATACTCATCCATAATTCACATGGACCTAACCCCATCATCAGAGTCCCTTTCTTCTGACTCGAAGCTAGCGCACGGGGACCACCTCCAAGATGCTTGTAAGACGCCACGTTGCAGAGCAGACTTCAAACCAAAGCCAAGTCTACAGAGTCAGACTCTTTGCTTTGCAACCTACGGAGGTGAAAGTTCTTTTTCTCAGAGGCGAGCACAGTTTGCAGTCAGCTCAGACCCAGAATGTGGAGCGGTTCATAGGGGTGCTACAACCGAGGGGTCATAAGAGAAGTGACTCTACGTTGACCCAACGGCTTCAAAACTCAGGAAATCAACCTTCAGAAGGGGAGAGTGTCCTGAGCTCCCAATGTCCTTGGTTTCTACTGTCTCTCCGAGAAGAATGTGGCTACAGAATTTCATGTATCCTGTTCTTCCTGATCAACCCCACCCAACCTCCCTGCATCTGGGAAGTGTCCTTTGGCTTAGTCCTGCATCCCTCCGGTCTCTGCCCCCATCTCCCCTTGACCATCTTCTCACTGTGACTCTTCACATCATTGTCCCATTGTGTGTGTCTGTGTCAGAATTTCTCCTGCTTGTAAGGACCCTAGTGGTATTGGTGTAGGACCCATTGTAGCCTGATTACAACCGCAAAGACCCTATCTCCAAATAAGGTCCTATCCCAAAGTTCTGGAGGCTAGGACTTCCACATGTGTTCTTGGGGGGATGCAATTCAACCCAGAAGTCTCTCAGAGGACGGAAATTCTGCCAATACGTCCAATATGGCAGCTGCCGGCCATGTGTGACTAGAACAACTGAGGAATTGAGTATTTACTCTAATTAATTGTAATTAATTTACACTTAAAAGAGCACATATGGCTACTGGGCACTGTAAATGTGAGCCAACCGACTAACTGAATGCCTAATTAACTGTAATAACTTCCATTTAAACAGCCACATGTGCTCATTGGCTGCCATATTGGAGAGTATCATCGTGGGGAGTTTCCAAGTGATGTACGTGCCAGAGACAGAGCTGAAGACAACCCTTCCTTTGGTCAATGAGAAAGCATTTATTGAGCACCTACTGTGTTCCAGGCTCTGCAGCATTGACAAGTCCTGTCCCCATGGAGGTGACATCATCACCACATAGACATATAATATAGAACGCAGGTCGGTGGTGATAAATGCCCCAGAGGAAAACGCACCCCAGTGAGGGTGACAGGATGCAGGGCTGGGATGGATATGTAGCTATATTATTAGGGTGCTTGGGCCCAGCCCTCACTGACATTGGTTAGATGTGCAGGCCTCAGAGACATCCATATCCTAATCTTCAGGTGGTGGACAGAATAGTGTTCTCAAAGACATCCATCTCCTGATCCCTGAAACCTGTGAATGTCACCTTATATGACATGATGGTCTGAATATCTATGTCCCCTTAAATATGCTGAGCCCTTACCCCCAAAGCAATGGGATTTAGGAGGTGGGGCCTTTGGGAGGTGATGACATCATGGGGGTGAAGCCCTCATTAATGGGATTAATGTTCCTATAAAAGAGACCCCAAGGAGCCCTCTTCCCCTTCCCGCAGGTAAGGACAGCAGCAAGACGGCCATCTAGGGGCCAGGAGGCAGGTCCTCACCTGACTCCAAGTGTGGCAGCATATTGATCTCGGACTTCCAGCCTCCAGAACCATGAACCATTTCTTTTTCCTTGTTGTTTAGAATCCTCTCTGTCTGCCGCGTTGGGTCACAGGAGCTCCCACAGACTAAGAGGCGTGGCAAGGGGGACTTTGCAGATGTAACTGAGTCAGTGATTTTTCAGAAGGGGTCTCACCCTGGTTGTCTAGGTGGGCCCTAAATGTTACCATAGGGGTCCTTCTAAGACCGAATCTAAGGGGGTCAGAGTTTGAGGAGGAGGTGAGCAGCTAGAACTGAAGTCATACCCAGAGATCGCAAGATGCTCGCTTCCCAATGGCAGGAGCAGTAAAGAGCCAAGGGATTGAAGCGGCTTCCAGAAGACGGAAAAGGGGAAGAGACAGATTCTGCCCCAGAGCCTCCAGGAGGAACCCAGCCTGACCCACACCTTTTTTTAGCCCCATGAGACCCATTTTGGACTTTTGTGCTCTGGAATGGTGAAAGGATAGTTTTGTGCTGTCAGAAACCACCAAGATGGTGGTCATGTATTAGACATTCACTCAATGATACAGTCACAAACACAGCTCTTGGGAGCACACATGTGCACTGAGTCCAGGACCCCCCTGTATTCAGACCCTTGCTCATGAGACCAGGATTGCGGCAAGTTTCCTGAATGTCCAGCATCCACCCCCTGCCCTCGACTATACATACGTCTGGTTATAAAATGAGACAAAATCTAGACAGCATGCCAATTGTAACAAAAAAAAAAGAGTAAAACAAAACCAAAAACCTGGCGATCCATTAAAACCCTGACCTATCTTTCCAGCAGCAATAGCTAGAATTCGTGATGTGATTGGAATAAAGAAATCCTCACAGACATCTAAGGAAAGCCCAGCTAGCACTTCCTGAAAAGGGCAAACATTTACAGGGCATCTTCATTGACTAATAATTAGCCTCCATCTTCAAAACTGTAGAAAGCACAGAATTCTATCAGAAGCACAGAATGCTTCTCAAACACTTTTAATCTGTATTTTGACCAAAGATCGCACCGTGCATGTCGAAAAGCATTCTTTAGACTAGGTGCGAATGGAACATATTTTAAATAACACAATGGAATGGATTCTAATGCGTCTGAAAAAATCTTGCCTGTCCCACCTGCACGGTGGTATGGAGAACCCTGGCCCCCGTCCGCGTGCAGGGAGCCCAGAGAGAAGTTTTGTTCCTTGTCTTAGCTCATCTTTAGGACTCGGGGCCCCTGGGGGCCCCCACCTCCATTGGCTACCCTCTCCATGTCCTGCAGATAAGCCCATCTGACGTCAGCATCTCCAATGAATGACCCAATAAATGGTGTGCAGTAACTTACTATCTTTAAATCCATGGCCATGTGTCCCGTGACAGGCTCGGTGTTTTCAAACATCACAGTGATCTAAGTGAACACCACCAAAATATGCAGGGACTGCCGGTCCATGAGGCCCACAGCCAATAATCTTGTTCGCTTCCGATGGACAAGAGGCACCTTGTCGTGACAGAAAAGTGTTGTCAGAGAGGCAGTCTGAGCAGTGCCTTTCGGGATTTTTTCTTTGAAGGGAATGTTGATGGTCAGTCTTTTGTGCCCGAGACATTTTGCTGGGTGAGGAGGGAGCATGCAGAGAAACAGCTCTGTGGTCACAAAAGCACAGACCGCCTTGGATACTGTGGCATTAAGTTTTTAGAGCAATGGGAGCCCTAGGCATAGATACAAGAAACCGAAACAGTAAGAAGATGGGCAGGATGGAGGGACCCCAATGTCCCCACACTCCTTCCATCCTCCTTGGTTGCCTTGAGAACACACACCAAGAGACATTTGGCTGCTAGACCTGTAGGACAACCTTGTCTATGAAAGGCATCATCCTCCTGGCTACCAGGGTTCTATCTATGGTATCAGAGATCACCCCTGAATTGTAACCAGATCCTAAATCAATCACTGTCTTCTACGCATCCCCTTTGGGGCCCAGAGCGGGTGGCACACATGTGTGCAGCACTCTGGCTGGTTACACATTTACTCACTGGCAACCTAGATTGTCAGCCTTCCGGTGCCCACTCCACACGCTGGGCAGTGGCGTGAACACTGAGTGAGGTATGAGGCATTTCTGGGGTCCTCAGGAGGAATGGTCCCAGCAGGAGGCCATCGATGGATGTGGATTGTCCCCAGCAACACCCTCCTGATGCTGTCCTGGGGTGCAGCCTGGGTCCACTGACCTGGTCCACAGCTGAGGAAACTCTGAGAACTTGAAAGAGCAGTATCCCTCTTAGAGCTGGAAGAAGAGTATAGAGGGTTCCCTTGTGGCCCCAAAGCATGCATCCACGTCCTGACCACCAGTACCTGTGGATGGACACTTATTTGGAAATGGGTTATTTGCAGGTGTGAGTAAGTGAAGGATCTGAGATAAGCTCATCCTGGATCTGGGTGGCCCTAAATCCAATGGCAAGTGTCCATGTAAGAGACAGAAGAGGAGAAACACAGACACATAAGGGAAGCCACGTGAAGATGGAGGCAGAGATGGGAGGGACACGGCCATAAGCCCAGGGATGCCTGGAGCCCCAGAAGCTGGAAGAGGCAGGAAGGATCAACTCCTGGAGCCTCGGGAGGAAGCACAGCTCCGCCCCACCTAGATCTCAGCAGCCCTGCCCCCGCCTGGATCTCAGTGGTCCAGCGCCAGCTGGATCTGACTTCTGGTCTCCAGAAATGGAGGTCGGCCATCATCACTGCACCCCCAACCCCGTTCACCTCAGAGAGTGAGTTGATGCAGGCTCCCAGACCTTGGCTTGCGATCTCATGGGGATAGAGAGGTTCTTGTCTGCAACAGAACTACAGTAGCCAGGGGACCAGAAGTCCTTCTGGTGACTTTTCGCCAGGCTTGCAACACCTAGCCTCCAGCTGCATGTGGATCTGTGACCTGGTGAGTCACAGGCCTTGGCAAGAAGGAACACTTAGAGGCACCAAAATAAGGGTTGTCTTCATCAAAGAAAACCCATCACCCAGGGTTTGGGCAGGAGGCAGGCTTGGCACACACTCCTTGAAGAGGAATCAAAAGAGTTTTTGCCTATGTGGATGGACGTAAGCCTGTGTCCACAGCACCTCAAATTACCCGAGAGAACAAAGTCCTGTGGTTTCCTGTGTTCTCTGCCCTGTTGCCCAGAACCTGTCTGAGGCCACTTGAGGAGCCACGTCTTCATTAAAGAAATGCCACCAGAGTCAAGGAGGAGCCAGTCTCCTTTCTTGTGGGCCACAAGAGCTGTCCTCGTGGCAGGATGACCTTGAGTAACTTGCAACCACCCAAGAGAAGCATTTCCACACTGACAAAGCCCTAGGATGCTCTCTGTCCTTGTGAGTTGCAAAGTATTTTACAAGAGGTTCAGTGTGGGGAAATTAATCGTGAAATGAAATCTCCATAGAAGAATCCCTGGAGAATCCATGGGATGACCCGCAAACGGGAGCAGGACGTGCCGATACAGTAGAGCTCTAGATTCATGGGTCTCTGCTATGAGAGGGGAAGAGTGGGCGAAACAATGTCACAAATGTAACTCACAATGTACAGACACATGTTACCTGATTGAATAGTTATTGTCCTTGGAGAAGTGATGGAGACATGTCAACGTGGAAGGGCCATTGGAGGGCCACAGAGAAGAAATTGTGAGCCATGGCACCAACTGCAAGAGATGACAAGTTCCTTCTGGTCTCCCTCCTCCTCCTTTTCCTCACCACCTTCAGATCGTTGGTGGGTTCATGAGGTCAGCAAAGGCAGCCCTATGCCTACAACAAAAACACAACCATCTTCCTTAAAACCCACAGTTGACTTTGTTGTACGTGACAGACGGCCTATGTTCACTGGTTCCCAGCATCTCCGTCCAATTGCAATTTGAGGTTTGGAAGAATCTGGAGAAATTGAGGATTAAAAAGAGCCATATGCTCTTCCCATCCGTGTTTGCAAATGCTGGATGGGCTCTGTCCCTCACTCACAAAATAGACGGTCTCTCCTTACACATTCCTCATTTTTCTTTTGAACTTAGACCAGACTTGACGGTGTTGACAAAGTATCTTTTCTCTGCACGCATGCCAGGCAGTTTTCCCTTCTCTAGATGCTTGTGCCAAAATGCTCTGGCAGAATTTACGTGCCATCCCTTTGGATCATTGCCTCTCCTGTTTTCTATACTGCACATTTTTTCCCCTTAGCAATGTACTTATTCTGTTGTCGATGGGCTCTGCCAGTCTTACCTCTGCAGCTAGTTTATGAGTTCTTTGATGGCCGAGATTGTGTCTTCTACTTCTGAGTGTTTCTTAAAGTCTTTTGCTCATCCTTTTGCACTGCAGTTGGTAAAAAAAAAAAAAAAAAAATTTTGAAAATTGGTGGTAAGTTTGATGATTTGGAAACACATGAATGCGTGTATTCACAAAGTGGTCCAGCCCTCTGTAGCCTGCTAATTGAATAAGACAGAGAGATACTTTTCCTGTCCTGGTGGGTCTTACAGTCTGTGGTAGGTGTCAGACACTCCACAGGTAACCACACAAATGTGGAAGTGACTGGCTCCTGAGCCCAAGGTATGCAGAAAGGGCAGATGGGGGGTGGACACCCGAAAAATCAGTCCGAGTCACATCCTTACCAACTTGTCAAAGGACCATGCAAGGTGATGCTCTGTGGTCTTACCAACAATTTCCCATCTCTCTCTGACCCCACTCACCCCTCTGGCTCCCCTGGCCCCATGGGTGTTGGAACAGGAGGCCGGGTCTTGGAGAACATTGGTCTGGTCCAACCAGCAACCAGCAGTGGTGGAACCACAGACCCTTCTGCTGCATGGGAGGACAGCCTTAGCTTTCCCAGGTTCCTTAGATGTCCACGTCTCTGGGACAAACAAAATTCATCTTCCTTGTAATATTAACCATGTTTCTGCAGATCAGGGGGTCTCAAAGATGACCGTGAGTTTCCAAAATTTACTAGGAGGACTCAGAACTCAAGAAATGCTGTTTTACCTAGAGTTGTGGTGCCCTGGAAAGCATGTGTATTAAAACCAGCCGAGGCAAAATGTGCATAGACAAGGTCCAGGAGACACCAGATATGAGCTTCCAGGTGTCCTCTTTCAAGGGAGCACCCAACTATCCCCAAAACGATGTGTGACAACAGCCAACAGGAGACTTCACCTGGGCGTGGTGACCAGGGTTTTTGTGGAGGGCCAATCACGTAGGTGTGGCTGACTTCACAGTTCAGGTGGTTACAACATGGCCCATGGACACCACCACAAATGACACCGTTGGCTTGCCCAGACTCCATTCCAGCAGAGACACACCTACAGTTCCCTTTGATGGCCTTGGAGGGCTTTGGTCTTTGGGGGGGCCACCATGTGGTCTAAGCAGCAACACAACCAGAATTGCATGTGAGGTTGGTCTGATTAAGGTTTGGAGAATGGACCAGTGCATCAACATAGGATACCAGTTAAGACACGAGGGTAGCAGCCACTGCAGCATGAGGGTGCGTGGGACCATTCACATCCCTTGGGTGTCCTTCTCCACAAACAGATGAGCAAAGGGCCAAGTGCAGGCCACCCTCCACCTCTCAACCTCTCCAGCGGAACCTGTGGACGCGACCCCCCTGAAGTAGACGCCTCTCTCTGGCTCGGCCGGAAACTCACATTCTCCACATCATATTTACTGCATCCTGGAGCACAGCCCGCCTGCCTAAAAACGTTACAGATCCATCCTGACATCAGAACATTTGTCGCATGGGACGCCTGGGTGGCTCAGTTGGTTAAGCGGCTGCCTTCGGCTCAGGTCATGATCCCAGCGTCCTGGGATCAAGTCCCACATCGGGCTCCTTGTTCAGGGGGGAGCCTGCTTCTCTCTGCCTCTGCCTGCCACTCTGTCTGCCTGTGCTCGCTCTCTCTCTCTCCCTCTCTCTCTCTGACAAATAAATAAATTAAAAAAAAAAAAAAAAAGAACATTTGTCGCAGACCGGTCCCCAGAATTCCAGAAGTCCTGGGTTGCCTGCAAGGCCCGAGAAGGATGTCTGCAAGCGTGGTCTTCTGCTCTCTGTCCACTAGGCTCTTCTGGGCCACCAAGATGGAGCATCCATCCCGGATGGAGAAGACCAACGTGATGGTGTTCCATGGGAGTGAGCTGGCAGCCTTAGCTCTGAGCCTCTAGAGTCCCATGAATAAATCATCCCAGGTGGCTTTATTGAATAGTTGGTAGCCTTGCATGTCCTGTCCGGGGCTGTGCTGAAGCTGGAGGTCCCCAGTTCCGCTATGAGGGATGAGCCTGGTCCGCTGAGCAATTCTGGGGTCTTGGTCCACATGTGTCTCATGATGCATGCGGCTTTCCTCTCCTGGCCTTTCATATCTGACTGGTGGAGTCATCCACGTCCAGCCACCCTGGCCTTCTGTCCAATGCACAGACGGTCTCCCTCAGTAGCTGCTTGCCCGCCAGGGATGAGGTCCTTCCGACCCCCTTGTTCTCTGCACCCTGAGAGGCTGAGTGCACAGGATCCCACCGACCCCCAATGGCAGGACACCTCTGTGCCCCTGTGGGAGGCCCTTGACTTCCGTGGTGTCCACCAGCCCCCTGTGCTCATCCTGTGAAAGAAGCAGAAAGCAAGAATGCGAGAGGAGAACAGACTCGGGAGCAGAGGCCAGGCGGGGAGGCGGGTGAGTGGGCTTCTCCACAAGGTGTGAGATCTACTGCGGGAGCCAAGTGACGGAGGGGTTCGGGCAGCAGAGCCAAGCCGGCCGGGGCCCCTCGGGCTGTCCTGGGAGGCTTCCCAAGGCCAGAACTGGGAGGTCTGGAGAGGGAACAGTGCAGGCTCAAGTTCCACTTTGCTCCTGCAGCCGCCAAGCCCAGGGCCACTTGGCTCTCCGAGAAGATTTCACACCTTCCCTGGAACCGACCCCCGCCGTCCTTCTGTGCCGGCAGCCCCACCCCCGAGACTGGGTGCAAACTGGAAGACCGGTGTCTTTGCTCCGCATCCCCGTTCTGGAGGGGGTTAGGGAGAGGTCTGCTGGCGATGGGTCGACGGGTTTCTCGACATAGCAGAGCTGGAGACGGGGCAAGGATGCGGGCGGGAGCAGCGTGGACGTGGGTGCCATGGAACCGGGCCTCTGGCGTTTCAGAGCAGGATGAAACCACGGATCCCCCGGTGGTGTGTTTGCAAGGAAACCCCCGCCGTGGGCATCTTGGAAGGCAGCTCTGTCCTTGAGGGTCTGCTGGTGAGGAACGGCTCGTGGAAACGGGCTGAAATCCAGCCACTGGGTGTATGCGTGGCCGTGTGTGCGAGATCTCCTGCCATTTTGAAATCGCTCCTCCCTGGCCCTGAGCCAAGGCAGCATTGGCCACGGCAGACACGCCAGAGGCCGCTGGGAGCAAACCGTCTGGTCTGGCCCTGCCTGTTCGGTTGTCCTAGAGCAGGAGCAGAGACAGAAGGGTGACAGGTGGGACAGGAAGGGACCCTCAGTGTGCAGGGTGCACACTGTTGAATATTCACGCCCACAAGGTAAGCAAGGTCAGGGCCCCAGGGGGAGGAAGCAAGACCCCTTGGAACTTGGGATGGGGTCCCCTGGTCTGTGGCCTTGAGAGCCCTGACTCTCCAGGTGCCTCTGCCCCAGCCCCCCGGAAAGGCTGGGTCTTGATGATGTGACACGAAGACGGGCATGATGATCTCGTCCCCCACTCTTGGGGCCACCGGCCCATTCTCTCCCTGCCCTTCATACCCCATCTCTCCAGAGCCTGGTCCAGCCAGTGCCGGACCTGCACGGGATTATAGGAAGCAACGCATCTGCTGCAGGAGGGGACGTCTGCCTCGTGATGCTGACGATACGGGCTTGGGGGTCCCGGACCATGCACAGGTGCAGCTCATGGGTGTGGATGGTGGGATGGGACACCTGGCCACGGCTGGGGACTCGTGGCAGGGACCCCGAGGAGTCAGTGTCTGGATGTCTGAGGGAAACTACTCCAGGAGACGCCTTGCCGTGAGGACCACCTCAGACACTGTGCCCAGAAGGGGCCGGCAGGGCCGAGGGACTGAGGCTCTCGGAAGGCAGGATGCAGGTTTGGGGTTGGAACAGGTGCAGGAGCCTCCTTGCCGACGTGCCCCGCGCAGGGGAGAGGCAGCTGGAGCGCTCTGTGTCTGGTTTAAGGGAACCGGACCCTTTATTAGTCATGGAGTTAAATCAACGGGATTGGAAACCCCAAAGCTGCAGTCCGTACCCCTCGATGCAGAGCCTTACATCATGCAGAACCTCCTTACATAAGGAGACGGTGGGTAACACACAGCGCCATTGGGCGTTGGGGTCCAGCTTATTACTCTACGCATGCTCGCTGGGTCTACTAATATTAACAAGTTAATTTTCCGGGGGAAGGTTATTTACTAATTAATGCTAATTAATAAATTAACAGTTAACACTAATTAATAGATGATATACTCCCATACATTGCACCTGTGGCTCCGTATCCTAAGACAGTAATACTGATTTATTACTATTAGCTAATTAATTAATGTGGATAATAGATTAATGTTTAATAACTATTAATAAATGAACAATTAATATTGATTAATATAGAATATATTAATACACATTGTAGTTCAGGTTGGGTGTACTAACGTGAATTTGTTGTATTAACATTAAGAATTCATATTAATGATCCATCGATTAATCATTAATTAATATTAACTAATCGATTAATATCCATAATTCATGGATTGGTTGCTAGTTGATAGTCATCATTAAATGGGCATCCACGGTGCATTGATTGATTGCTGGTTAACATGAATTATTAAATCGACAGCAATAATTGGTCGAGTGCTAGTTAGCAAGACTTAATAAATCAATGTCAATAACTTACTGGTTGATTCACTAACTGGTTGGTTAATTCAGATCAACAAATTAACCCGTGATGAATGTACACACGTCCCGCGCAATGCAGCTGGGGTGGAAATGGCAGAGACGTCTCTGGGTCTACCCCAAGAGAAGAGAGGGCGTGAAATGGAAGCGGGAGAGTGCGACCCGGCCATTGACAGGGACCCACACACATGGGGACCTCGATCCGAGCTACCCGACGCGGAGAAAGTGAACAGGCGAGGGTCCTGTCCCATCTCAGACGGTCGTGACACCGCGGCTCCCAAGGCTGTCGGAGGGGAGGCAGGTGCCCCAGGAGGAAGTTTGGAAAACGGAGGAAACAACCACCTTGACAGCTAGTCAGTCAGGTCCTCGGGGCTCTCCTGAGGGAAGCTGGTGCGGGCATCGCAGACCCGGGCTGCCCCCCTACCCTGTCCCCCCCAGAATCTTCCTGCCCGTGGCTGGGGGGCAGGTGCGTGTCTGTGTTCATGGCTCAGGAATGGCAGGAGGACCCCATGGACGGGTTAACGCCGCCTCTGCTCTACGGTGTAGGGTGGGAGTGGGACCCCATACTTCTATGAACTTGATGGTCCCCCGCCCCTGCCTGCCTCCATCATGCCCTGGAGCAGCCTCGGGCCAGAAAACAGGAAATGAGCTGTGTCCCCCTGTTGGCTTGCTTCCTCCCCAACCGCCGAGCTGTGGTCTTTTTTGCCCACACTCCAGGCTGGGCTTGGGGCTTAACGGGGACCCTAGGCAAACTCAGACCCCTCTAGGCTGGGCTGGGGGCTTATGGGGAGCCCTAGGCTGACTCAGACCCTTCCAGACTGCGTTGGGGGCATATGGGAGACTCTAGGCAGACTCAGATTCTTCTAGGCTGGGCTGGGGGCTTATGGGGAGACCCTAGGCAGACTCAGACCCCTCTAGTCTGGGCTGGGGGCTTATGGGGAGACCCTAGGCTGACTCAGACCCTTCCATACTGCATTGGGGCATATGGAGGACCCTAGGCAGACTCAGATTCTTCTAGGCTGGCCTGGGAGTGCCTCGGGACCCCAGGCAGAGTCAGACCCATCCAGCCTGGGATGTAGGGATGCAGGGGGACTCCCCAAGGCAGAGGGGAGAGGTAGATGTTCTCTCTTCTGAGCACCTTGTATCAATCTCTCGGGTCCCCACATTCCCGCATTTCCACAGCAGATTTGGAATCAGCAAAACCGGGTCCCGATTACTACAACGGGTCCCACCTGACCCATTTCCTTTCCATCCTTCCATGGGACCATTTGGGGTTTTCCTGTGTGTTTCAAACAAACTTGCAAAACAGAAGACAAAGCGCAAGATTTCGTGCTCTTTTTTGGGTCCATGAGGAGGTTTGTTGCCCCATAGAGTTAATTGTTGAATTGCAGCCCTGTCTCCAAAATTGCATTTATTCTTCTTTCAAACTGTTAATTTTGGGGGCGCCTGGGTGGCTCAGTGGGTTAAGCCTCTGCCTTCGGCTCAGGTCATGATCTCAGGGTCCTGGGATCGAGCCCCGCATCGGGCTCTCTGCTGGGTGGGCAGCCTGCTTCCTCCTCTTTCTCTCTCTGCCTGCCTCTCTGCCTGCTTGTGATCTCTGTCAAATAAATAAATAATTTTTTAATTGTTAATTTTTCTTTAAAGGGCAGCATGCTAATTTATTGTTCAGGATTTTTTTTTTTAATGCGTGAAAATACAGACAACATACATTTTACCCCCTTAACTATGTTTAACATTGTGCTGGGTGGCATTGAGCCCAAGCACACTGTCCTGCCACCATCCCCACAGTCTGTCTCCGGAACTTTCCATCTTTCCACCGTGAAACTCTGTCCCCGTGAATCACTGCATCTCCCACCGCTGGCTCCCGGCATCATCCGTTTCCCATCCCTATGGACGTTCCTTTGTCTTACGGTGGATTTATTCTCTCGTGCACGACGTGCATTTTGTAGCTCGTCTAACTTCCGCTTTGTCTTTGGCTGGTTGGGAGCTCGGGGCTGATGTCTGCAGCTCAAAACTCAATGCTAGAGATTCCGCTTATGGATATAGAATATAATATAATGTGTGGGTAAGTTCTACCTCTCTGCTGGCCTTCACTCCCTGTTCTAGTCACGGCTTCTGTAAGCGTTACTTGAAATCTGCCCCATAATCTGGCTCCCGTCGGGACTTCGGGTGAGTGAACTCATACGGGATGTGGCCCCTGTGTCTGGCTCACGTCACTCAGCATGCAACCCTCATG
The DNA here is from genome assembly GCA_004024625.1 of Mellivora capensis. Lineage (NCBI taxonomy): Eukaryota > Metazoa > Chordata > Mammalia > Carnivora > Mustelidae > Mellivora > Mellivora capensis. The sequence continues at coordinate 9,976 of PISX010012012.1, read as the reverse complement.
ATTCATGCAGGTCCTCGAATTCCTGGGTCACTGTCTGGGATCAGGGGGGCAGGACCCGGCGCCCCGGGGGCCTCCGTCCCCCCGACACATGCTAGAAGAGGTGAATTCCTTGCTCCCATCCGGGACACCCGAGGGACCCGGAGGCTTTAGGGCTTTGCTGGAAATTGGAAGACTATGAGACCCGTCACCTGCACGAGCATCAGGACCCCGAAGCTTGTGCAAGAGGCTTTGTCAAAGGACGCTTACCCTGCTGTCCTCAGAGCCACGCAAGGCACACAACATGGGGCATAGTTAGGAGCAAAGGGTCGGCGAGAACCCTGCTTACGGGCAGACCGCGCGGTTTCCCAAAAACACATTCTGGGAAAAGCCTGCGGGATCATTGCACCGGTTGAGGTAGGAATCCTATAAACACCCCGCTGTGCCAAGAAGCCCCGAGATCGGCTGCCACCGATCCCAGGTGACCACGGCAACGCCCAGCTTGTCCCAGACCGTTTGCTCAAACACGCGTATTCCTTCTTATTTGGGTAATTTCCCTGAAACATCTCCCCGCTCGGGGCAGTTCCTGAAACACGTATCGGGAAACGGGGCTGTTTAAGCATAAACTGTAGCAGAGCGACCCCAGGGCATTGTTGACGGTCCTAAATCAGCAGCAAACCCACATTTGTATCCCCAGCCTATCTCCAGAAGCCGTTCGATGTGAAACCAGCCTCCGTCGTGAGTTTCGTTTCCACCCCCAAGTTCAGATGCTCTGGGACACGTGAAGGGGACCTCATTTGGTGACAAGGTTCTTTACGGATGCAATTAAGTTCTCGATGTTCTGCTTGGGAAGAGGGAAGTCTCCACTTCTGGAGCCCTATCCGGCACCTGCCCGTTAAATGGGGATTTTTAAAAATCTTTTTGATTGAAATTCAACTTACTTAACCTATAGCTTATCATCCGTTTCAGAGGTAGAGCTCAGGGATTAACCGCTGCTCACCTCATCCCGTGCCCACCCCGCAGCGACCCCAGCTGGGATTTTAAACCCGTGATTGTTCGCATCTTCTGTGTCTTTCTGATGTTTCTAAACGTGCTTAAACTATTAATCACAGAGCGTGCAAGATGGCCCAAATGCGGATGTTTTTCCCCTGGTTTTGCACACCTCCCTCCCTTATTAGCACAAGGTCTACGTGCTGCGTAGCCCCCCACTAGGGCATGATCACGTCTGCCCCGAATTCAGAGGTCGCGCCTTAACATGTCCAGTTCCTGCTGCTCTTGGCATCTGTCTTTAAAAAAATCTGTTTTGTGATTAGCACTGGGTGTCCCGACAACTGATACATTGTTGTCAGGGTGAAAAGTATAAGGGTTTTAATAAAGTCGATGAACCCACTAAAATAAGAATCTGTTTTGTGTCCTATTATTGAGGCGACTCCCAGGCTTTTGTGGTCAGTTTTTGGTTGGGATTCACGTTTTTCTCCTGTTTTGCATCATTATGTGATAGGTGTGGCTACTGGGGACGGGGCCGACCTCCTGGGTGTTTGGGGAGGAATCCAGACTCGGATGGAGACGCTACTCTGTTTACATTAATTGTTTTGATTATGTTTCTTTGCAGTCGCTTTCCGTGTTGTCTAATGTTGCTGCTTCTTTCTCATTTCTTAGAGTGACGTTTTTCTTTTTTTTTCCTTTTTTTTCTTTTTGCTCTAACGTTTTTCTTTGTTTTTTGTTTTTTTTTCTCCTTTCTTCACATGTTTTGGTGTAATGGAGCCAAATCTCCTTTACAAGTTTGGGAGTCATTCCCTCTTGTCTCCGCATGGAGCAGGTCCTCGAAGAGCGGCCCCCTTGGTGCTTCATGCGACAAATAGGACCGATTAAGTTTTCGTCTTCAGCCTCCGCCACGCGGGCCTGTTCTGTCCTAATTGCCGGGTCCCCGCGGACATTGAGTGGGAAATCAGGGGGGAGGCAAGAGTGTCGCGGGGTATGCGCAGAAGATGAGCTCTTCACACTCCCGTACCTCCAGAGGTCAGCGGACCGGGTCCGTGGTCGCCGGAACGTGCAGTAACTTAAATGTTGCCAGTGAAGGTTACTGTCGCTGCAGGCTAAGAAAAGTTATTAATGTAGCAAGTGCACTGTTCAGGATTCACTGAAACCAGGCGAAAACCCCGGTGCCCACAGAAACCTTCACACGGATGCATCTAGCAGCTTTAGTCACAATTGCCAAGGCCTGCGGGGGACCCAGGAGTCCATCAGCAGGTGGATGCACCCATCCGGTGGTTGCCAGCAGGTGGATGCACGACCGGACCCATCCGGTCGAGGGAGCATTGCCGAGCGCTAAGAAAGCAACGGGCTACCAGGCTGCAGAAAGACGTGAAGATGCTTCTCTCTCGATAAAGCAGAGAAGCCAGCAGGACGTCCACGCCAGGATGTTCTGGAAGAAGGGGAAATGCCGGAGGCAGCTGGAAGATGGGTGGTTGCCCAGGCAGAGGGAGGGAAGGGATGGGGCACAGCGGGGTTTTCGGGCCATGGAGACACTCTGTGTGACACTATATAATGGTGATTCCACGACATTTATCTGATACCACAGCACGCACCACACCCAGAGTGACCCTACTAGAAACCAGGGTCGTTAGTGAATAATGGCATGTCCATGGATACCGGTCCGTTAAAACCAGTGCCCCGTCCAGCAGGGACGCTGATAACGGGGAGGCCGTGTGCCTGTGGGGACAGGGCAGGGGGGCGCATGGGACGTCTCCCTGCCTGCCTCTCCATTTGCCCATGAACCTGCAACCACGCTAAACGTCAAGTCTGAATTTTTTTTTTTAAATGACCCATGGACGTGATTTTCCAAGTCACTCAAAATTTGGTGTTAAGTTGCTCAAGTGTTGTGACTTCACCTTTTTTGAATCGTTGCGTAAATGCTTTTCATAATCTTGTTAGCCTAATGGCTACATTCTCCAAAAATAAACCGTACATATACGTGTATATACCATACAGACCACGGAATGACATGCACATATATGTACAGAAAACATATAATTTACAACGGCTTAATACAAAACGTCCCATCAATTAGCACCCTTTGGCACATCTCCACATCCCTCGCTGCAGATTCCCATGCAGAATAATTCTTTTTCCTTATAAGATCATCCACGTGGACATTTTAGGGACCCAAGCCCCGACAAAGTTGCGTCAAAGAAAGAGAGTCCTCTGAGGGACACTTTCCCCAGTGACCCCTGTTGTTGAATGTCAGACCTTACCGGGATGAACGGGGTCACCACTATCCAGAACGTTCTGCAATCACGGGAGTGTTTTCTTTTTTTCTTTAATTCTTTTTTTCTGCCAATAAAGAAGGAAAGTATTAAATTTGCACCACCCAGTATGGTGCCCACAAGCCACCACAAGTCGCCTTCTGGTATTTGAAGTGTGGACCCTGGCCACATGCAGCTGAATTTTTTAAGATCGTTTCATTGCGATTCATTGTAATTTAACATGGACTGCACCTGCACACTGCAAGGTTACAGTATTACAAAGTTGCCCGTGGGTGTATCTTCTTTGTGACAAGTCACAATCCCTTATGTTACTCTTTCTTTTGATGCTCACACAAAAGGGCAGGAAACGTAGTCACCTTTTGCAAAATGAGCCCAGGGGCTCAGAGAGGTGAGGTGCCTGGTGCAGAGCCACACAGCACCGGAGAACATGGTTTGGGCTTGGAATTTGGAACTTTCCAAACAGCGTGCGTGAGAGCTTGGGATGCGTCCTGGTGGGATGTCCCTTTCGGCAAGTGAGGTTTGAGTCCCAGATAAAAGGTGTGCACGTCCCCATGAGTCCTCATTGCCCAGAACATTAACTTTGGCCAAAAGGACGTGGCCAGACATCCAGAGCAAAGTGCAGGGGTGAGCCCCCCATGGAGAAAATCATTCCACAACTAAGACGAAGCACACGTAGAAATTCATGGAGGCCACCAGAATGTCCCACCAGGGAAGCAGCAGACGACCCCCGGAGTTTTGCAGGGAAACGGAGGAAGATTGGAGACATCAATCAGGGATTGCCTCTTCTCCCCCAACTCAGATAATAAGACCAGAAGAACCATTCACAGCACAGAGCACACACAGAAGACAGCGATACGGGCGTTGACAAGGCAGTCCCCTTTCCCTTCCTTAATGTGATGTGGATTCAGTCTAGGAGGCCAGCTGCACCCCAGGGGAGCACACGCCTTTTTGCTCATGCCTTTCCTTTCTGTTAGGAATTGTATTGGAGGGTGTGATGTGTGGAGCTGCAGCAGCCACTTTGTGACTGTGAGGCTACAGGATGGCGTTCCCCTGTGTGACTTCGGTTCTTTCCATGGATGGACTGCGTGCACTTCCCGGGCCTGTGTCACCGCGGGAGCACTTCCTGAGCTTTGGCAGGATGAGGATGCAAGAACCTCGGGTGTGCCCAGCTCCTCCTCTGTGGTCCCTGGAGACGTGTTCCCCGTTCAAGTCCAGCAGACACCGGGGAAGGGGTCTGACTCAGTGCGCGAGGCTGGGCTCTGGACCATGCCAGCATGGGTATTTCCCATGCTACCGTTGGTGCACACCCCATGCCTATCTGGGGTGAGGTCCGTGCACGCTTGGGATCGCTCCCCAGACTCCAGCCCAAAACCTCTGAGGAAAGAAAGTACGAGCCTCCTGCAATCATTTCTTCCTGCACGAGGCGACGCGAGGTGGTGTGAACACCCCGGCCAGGAGAAGAGATGTGGGTCTTCTACGATGCGGCCCATAAATTACCTTCCCCTACGCAGCTGCCGGCACTGAAAGTGTGCGTGCATTCTTCGCAGGCCCGTGCCTCCCGTCTCCCCGATTTCTGCGGCGTGGGTTGTCCTTACCATCCCTCCTCCGCCCCTACCCACCAAACCAGCGTCTTGTAAACCCTTTCAAGTTCGAAACCATCTGCTTATCGGATGGCCCAACGCGGCTGCACATGCGGCGATCCTTTCCATGGCGGGCGTTCCCCCTCGCGCCGCGGACTTCCTCCTGCTCCCAGAACATGTGTTTGCAATCACTTAGGGCTCCCGCTCTGTGTCCGCGGCCCCACTGTCTCTCCAGCCTGAGCCCTCGTCCTAAAAGCTTTGTCATGTCATTGACACCAGATTTTCAATTGCATTTTTTTCCCCTCCTCGAGAATTCTTGGCTGCTTCATGATCCCTGTCTCTCCATCCCTCTCTCTTTTTCCCCTCCTGGTACATTACGCCCTTTGTTGGATGCATATTGGGAACTCAGACCTGCTCGCAAGAATTCCATTCTACAAAGACGCAGACAGAAATCATAGAAGATGACGGTTGCTTTCGGAACCGGGGGCGGGAGGGGGAGCCGGGAAGCGTTTTCAAAGACGGAGACGTGCTGTTACTCATTTTAGGAACGCAGCTGGTTCACATTGCTCTGTTGCAACCGCAGATTTCTTGTCAGTGCATTTAAACGTCATGCATTTGCATTTTTACCTGTTCACACTACCTTTCCTTTCACTGCAGTTGTTTTTGTTGTCGTTGTTTTTCTTGTTCCTTTTTTTACCCCCCTGTCATTCACTTCACTCTGACCATCGGTCAGTCCCTTTGGGAGTCTGTAATGAATGCGTGTGGGGTCGATCACCATCCGATATAAGCTCTTCTGTCCGTCCAATGCAGGCGGTTCCCAGGGTGTCGTATCCCTATTTTCCCAGAGTTGTTTCCGTCCTGTGAGCTCCTCACCTCACATCAAAACCCCAGATTTCCAGGTCTTAAGTCAGCATTTTAACCGCGCTTTCTTTCTTTTTTTTTTTAAAGATTTTATTTATTTATTTGACAGACAGAGATCACAAGTAGGCAGAGAGGCAGGCAGAGAGAGAGGAGGAAGCAGGCTCCCCACGGAGCAGAGAGCCCGATGTGGGGCTCGATCCCAGGACCCTGAGACCATGACCTGAGCCGAAGGCATGGGCTTAGACCACTGAATCCGGCACGGACCTCACCCCAGCTAGGCATGGGCAGTTCCCGTGCACCAACTGTAGCATGGGAAATGCCCACGCTAGCATGGTCCAGAGCCCAGCCTCTTTCTTGAGACGTGAGAAAAACCCAATGTTGTGCTTATCCAAACACGTGTCCCTGGGAGGAGGTGGTTTTGAGAATGTAATTATTGTCGGTTCCACGGGAGGAGACACGGCAGGCCCAAGGAGAGCAGGTGCATCCAACGCAAGGGTGTTGGTGGTTTGGGAAGACGGTAGCAGGGAGTTGGAAAGACCCTTGCCTGCCGGGAACCCTATGGCCCGGGTTGGGCTGGGTTTGGGGGGGTCAATGGTATCCAACCAAAATTCACGTCCCCCTCAAACCTGGCAATGGGCCTTATTCGGAAACAAGGTCTTTGCAGATGTGAGGGAGGAAGGATCTGAGATGAGCTCTTCCTGGATGAGGTTGGCTCTAAACCCAATGACGGGTGTCCTCGTAAGTGACAGAAGAGGAGACACAGACACAGAGGAGACACCATGTGAAGGAGGCAGAGATGGGAGGGACGCGGCCACCAGCCCAAAGACTGAGTCCCCGTTGGGATGACACAGCCACCCATCCTACTGTCTGTGAAAATACAAGGCGGGAGTGTGTCTTCTTCACTGGGGGCAGGTGAAACAAGGGGGGCACCTCCCTCACAAACAGGTGACTACTGCACGCGTCTGCAGAGAACCAGAGCGCCAGCCCCCTGGGGCAGCGCGGAGATGGGGACCTGCCCCCGGACTGAGCAGGGACGGAGAACGGTGTGGACCAGCCCGGGGGGGGTTGGTGCGGGGCGAAGCCCGGACAAGCAGCACTTGACGGAAACCCGAACGGTCGTACTGATGAGACGGAATCTGGGGAAGGGTCTGAGCTCATAGTTTTACAGCAATCGCCCACGGGGTTTTATTTGGGTTTTGTTGGGTTTTTTGTTTTCTTTTGTTTTGTTTGTTTTTCTGCCCAGGAGCAACCAATGCTTTCCTCCGTTCCTGTAACCTGTCCAGAGTCGGCAAATGCACGGGGTCGGAAAGCAGTCAGTGGTCACCGGGGTCTGGGGTGCTGGGGCTGGGGTCCACCTCCTCATGTGGGTGCAGGCTTCTTCGAGATACAAGGGATGTTCTAGAACAAAATTTTTGTTCTAGAACAAAATGCAAGTGGTGGACGCAGCCCAAAAGGGTGAAATTGTGCTCGATGCCAGGGACTTGATTGCTATAAAATGCTTAAAGTGTTGACTTTCGGGTCCTGCATGTTTTAGCACCTTTGAAAAGCCTAAAATGTTGGATTTCGGGTCCCCTGGGTTTCAGTGCCTTCAAAATACTCAAAATGTTGAGTTTTGGGTCCCGTATATTTTAGGACCTTCAAAATGTTTAAAATGTTGAGATTTGAGTTCTGTAAATTTTAGCATCATGGAAGAGAAGAGGCAGACACGACGGTCCAGAAAATCTGACGAAATCCGCGGTCCGGTCCCTTCTGTGCGTCTGCTTCCATTCGAATTTCCTAGCATTCGAGGCACACGCTGCCATTCTCGGAAGCCCATCCAGAATTTCCGGCTTTTCCTCCTCCTCACGCAAGCACAACACAAGCCCCAACCGGCCACAATTACCTCCTGTAAAGTGTGGTCGTGGACTTGAATTTTTATTTACTTATTTTCATGCCCACGACGATTTATGTGGCTGTGCGTGGAGATGTTCAAAAGGACGCCGGCGCTGGGAGTCCTTTGTGCTCAAGTTTTGCCACAATTTTGAGCGAGCGAACGCAGAGGGGGGTCCGCGGGCTTCGCAGACCTTCTAACCTGAAACACATTTTATTCACCCTCACACTGAACGTCTCAAGTGTGCGGTTTCCTGTAAGGACGCACTCGCCACGTAATAACGAAACGAAATCAAGGGCAGGTCTGTAATCAGGGACTGGAATGCTGATTTTTATTTCTGCCCAATTAGGAGTCCGAGAGGTTCTGGGGGGGCGCCGCCATTCATCGCGGCGCCTGCGGACGGCTCCTGGAGAAAGCCGAGTCCACTGAAGGTAGAAACAAGCAACACTGGGAACGCACTGACGTCAAGCGCGTCTGGCCGGGGTTAGGGCAGACCTACCGGGCCTTTTGCAAATTGCATGGTCTTGCCCCGGAGTTTTGCAAAACGCTGGGCCACCACGTTGCTTCTCCTGCTCTGTGTTTCCCTTGGGGTTGGCCACACAAAACAGCATTTGGCGGAAGATCCAAGGGTGACATTTAGCAGCCGTTCTCTCCCGTCACTGGGAAAGATGCCAATCTGAAAGCCAGCCTTTGCTCCATAGCTCTTTGTCTGAAAATACCAGCGTGTTGATCTTTACACGGAGTAAGACTTGGCCACGTGTGGTCTGTTGAGGGAAACCTACTTCTTTAGACTCCACAGCGACTGTTACCCATGGACGATGGAAATGCGTCATATCCTGGGGGTGATTCCAGCCTCAGACTGAAACGTGGGCCAACATCTGCTAGGCAACCATTATGTCTCTAGTAAGAGTGAGTTTCTGCTTTAAAGGACTCTGCCCTTTTCCTTTCTAGAGTGCTGTCAGCTTATCACAGGCATTCACCAGCTCTGGTGTCACTTCTTCAACCTGCAGAAAAGGAAAAGTGGCTAAAATCAGGCACCACCTGGGTGTGGAAGCTCCCAACTCCCGACCTGGAGCTTCGGTTCACAGGGAACACGGGACTGGAAGCATGGAGTCAGGAGCTCAGGACCAGGGGTGACAGCAAACTGCAGGGGTATGGACTCAGTCTGGCTTCAGCGGGATGATCAACCTGAATCAGGGAGGGTTGGGTGAGTGGGGTTTTGCAGGGTGAATAGGAGTTTCCCAGGCGTCCTTGGAAAGGAGAGTTCACACAGAGGGGGCAGCACTTGCAAATGCCCTAATAGTGTGGGTGTCGGGACCTCTGATGGGAATGGCACCGGGGATGCTAACGGCACAGTTGCTGAGGGTGCCAGGGAGTTAGAGGACCCGGGGCAAAACACAGGAGATTTGGTGAAGTCAGAATCAAAAGGACACGATTCCATTTCTAGTAACAAGCAAGATGCCCAGGGCCAGGGCAAATCTTCTTAAGGTTGTTACTGTTTTCATTAGTCCTTGGGGGGTTGGAAGTAGAAATCGGGACCGTTGGCTGACAAGCCGTGCTTTCCTCATTCAGCTACATCAGCTTCTGTGTAAATTTTAGGTGATTGTTTTTGTTTTTTTTTTAAACACTCAAATACAGTCATGCTTTAGATATTTTGGTTCATTTGGGATGACTTAATTCCCTACACAATCTTTGAACCAGTGCAGACACGGAAAACAGGACATGGATGATAAGATAAATCTGTCAGACCCCACCTCTGGCCTAGCGCATCCCCCACCCACCAGAAGGACCCCTATGGTCCCTTCCACTCTCCTTCCTTCCCTCTGTCTTTCACTTTGTTGCTTTTATGTTATTTTATTGTACCAACTTATTTTCAGAGAGTTACTATTTTGGAACAGGGCTCCCGATGGGTTCGTCCCCACCTCAATGAAGTGCTCCATTCCGAGAGCTCTGATTCTGAAAAGTGGGGAAACGAAAAAAAATAAAGAAGCCAGAAGGAATTCTGGCACTTGCGAATGTTGGAGGAGGTGGCGGGAATGGGCTCTTCTGCACATCATGGGGAGGAGAGCGTGTGTGTGCCGCCATTTTGGAAAACCACCTGGTCTCCTGTTGGGGAGGTGGGTGGAGAGAGAGCATCCTTCCCAGGCTGGCAACTGCGGTTCAGGCGTGCCCCCGGGAAAGCTCCAGTCTCGCCCGTAAGTCAACCTAGCCCACTCTGGCCGACTCACTAGGTGGTTTGAAGGAAGGCATTAAGTCATTTCCTGCATTCTGAGTCTTTCCTGCCAACTGGAGTATGGCTTCACTCTTGGGCTTTTCCCCAAGAGTTTTAAATTCTTTATGGAGGGCTTGTAAATGTTTTATTTAATTGCCCTAAACTAGGAGAATACCATAAAAGTGAACTAGGAGGGATGTGAGGGCAACGT